>JAXIVJ010002971.1:0-100715 GCA_036785665.1 Chirona hameri
GATATATAGATATATAGATATATAGATATATAGATATATAGATATATAGATATATAGATATATAGATATATAGATATATAGATATATAGATATATAGATATATAGATATATAGATATATAGATATATAGATATATAGATATATAGATATATAGATATATAGATATATAGATATATAGATATATAGATATATAGATATATAGATATATAGATATATAGATATATAGATATATAGATATATAGATATATAGATATATAGATATATAGACATATAGATATATAGATATATAGATATATAGATATATAGATATATAGATATATAGATATATAGATATATAGATATATAGATATATAGATATATAGATATATAGATATATAGATATATAGATATATAGATATATAGATATATAGATATATAGATATATAGATATATAGATATATAGATATATAGATATATAGATATATAGATATATAGATATATAGATATATAGATATATAGATATATAGATATATAGATATATAGATATATAGATATATAGATATATAGATATATAGATATATAGATATATAGATATATAGATATATAGATATATAGATATATAGATATATAGATATATAGATATATAGATATATAGATATATAGATATATAGATATATAGATATATAGATATATAGATATATAGATATATAGATATATAGATATATAGATATATAGATATATAGATATATAGATATATAGATATATAGATATATAGATATATAGATATATAGATATATAGATATATAGATATATAGATATAGATATAGATATATATATATATATATATATATATATATATATATATATATATATATATATATATATATATATATATATATATATATATATATATATATATATATATATATATATATATATATATATATATATATATATATATATATATATATATATATATATATATAAATATGCATAAGAATGTAAATTATGAGTTTTTTATTTGTGCAGTGGCGTGATCAGGAGGGGAAGAGGAGGGGAATTGAGATTTGTCTTTTGTTATCTTTATATTTGCTTATTGATATATTTTGCTATGTAGTGTCACCATGGTTCCACAATTTCCCCCTAATTGCATCCCTGGGACCGCCTATGCCCCAAAATTAAATTGTAATCCATGCAGATGATATTGCATGAAATTACTCACTGCAAAATAACATTCAGGGGCACTAAACACATTGTGTGTGGACGGAGACAGACATGCCCCCCCCCCCCCCCCAAAAAAAAAAAACCGTCCCTGGGGTCGCCCTTGGGAAACCAAAAATTTAGCAAATATGAAATGTGTGCAAGGCATTGCTAAAACAGGTCACCAAGTTTCAAATTGATATCTTTTGCTATGTAGTTAAACATCGTGGTTCCACAACTCCCCTTAATTTCATCCCTGGAGGCGCCCAAAAAACATTGGGCCATGCGCTTGCGTCCCACCCCTGGAACCGTCTATGCAACACAATACAATTGTGATCCATGCAGATGATATTACACGAGATATTCCACCACGAAATCACGTTTTGAGTTACTTAACACCATGTGTGTATACACTTGCCCCCCAAACCTGTTCCTGGAGTCGCCTGTGGGAAACCCAATTTGGTTTTTGTTAAATCGCACAAGGTGTGCAAAGAACAGCTAAGAAGGTTCACCAAGTTCAAAATTCTTATCTTTCAGATTTCGATGAAATACCAGTGACCCAAAAACAAAATGCCTCCCAAAATACGACCCCGAAGGCGCCCATGCGCAATCCAAAAATTATATAAAAAAAATGTGCAACATGTCTACAAATGACAGCAAGGAAATGTGTGAAAACCGTAGGCTTGTATCTACAACGGTTAGAGAATGGGAACTGATTCCCTTTTGTCCGCCCCTGTAGCTCAGTTGGGAGAGCGCCGGGCTTCTGACCTCACCCGGTAGTGGCAGCCCGGGTTCGAGTCGCTTCGGCGCTCGCTATTTGCCCCTGACTGGGATGACCTGTGGCCGGTGGCAGAGGTCACACTCAAGGTCAGGTGACGTCAGAGGGCGGGGCGGACCGTGTCCAGGAATGTCGGGCACGTAAAACTTTCGCTTCTAAATTCTGCCGGACGCCAGGAATTGCTTGATCGGGTGGTGGAATCAGGGCCTGCGCAACAAGCTATGCTTAGCGCGGGGCCTGACCTCGGAAATCCTTCCATTCAAAAGCATTCAGACTAAATTTATTTTTTTTTTAAAAGAAAGAAAAAAAGAGTCACACTGAAAACTGAGACATGCCCCCAAAAACCAAGCCTGGAGCCGCCCGGCCCTGGTGAACAGAAAATTTTGACAATTTTCACAAATGTGCCCAATGAATATTTAGGAAAAATAACAAGTTTGATGGCTGTATCTTTACTCGTTTGGGGACAGGAGCGGAAAACCCTTAAGGGGGTTGTTTTAGCACCCTGACACTAATAGGGTTATGAAGTAAGAGAGAAGCAAGCATCTAATAGACTTAAGCTAGACAGGGTTGAAATATCTGCACATGCATTTTCACTATTTTCACTATCACTATTTGCAAATGTATGCACACAAATTAGTTTTCTGGTATATGAATAGGCTTCATTATTTCTGAGGCAGCCTGGAATAATGGAATGCATTTAGAGTTAATAAACCACACATGTGAGTTCTGTTTCACTATTGAGCTCAATGGAAAGGAGATAGCAAGTCACAAAACATAATAATGGTGGTGGTTACCTAATGCCGTAAACATGGGGTAATCTTGAAGATATGTAGTTGCTCCAAAGCTTTAGCTGTGAAGGTGCATAGGTACAGGTCACTGCAAAAGTAATCGTAGTTGTGGCGAGTCAGATACTCACTAATATCTCTTAAACCATTTTTCGGAATAATTTGAAGCTTTGCGTGCTAGTTGCAGGCTGTAGCTGGTTTAAATAAAGACATAAAGACATAAAACCGGGGGCAAAAGTAGTTGATATGGGCCCTGTCATTGAGGCAGAACTGGGTAGGAGTAGCCCGGAGACAGTTATAATACAGGTGGGGGTGAACAACATAGGACCTAGACAGAGTGTGAGAATAGTAGCGGAGTACCAGAGCCTGCTGCAGAGGTTGAAGGAGTCCAGGAAACCAGTCATTGTGACTGGCATCCTCCCTCGCTGTGGAGCCAGTGAGGAGTGGTACTCAAGAGCTCTGTCTGTGAACAGCTCAGTTCAGAACTTATGTTCAGCTATGGGGCTTAGTTATGTAGACTTATGGGATCAGTTCTATGAGTGGCATAGGTACTATATGAAGGATGGGCTTCACTTATCGGATGAGGGGGCAAGGGCTTTGGGAGATGCCTACAGAAGTGTCATTCAGGGAAACTAGGTAGGAGGGGGGGGTTCAGGGACGCTAGTACTAGGGCATCAAGAAGTAAGCATTGGTAGAAGTTCATGTCAGTATAGGACAGTAGATCATAATTCCCTCAGAATTAGTAGAGTCAGCTCAAAGTATAAGATCACATGTGTGTTGCTGAATGCCCAAAGTATTAGGTCTAAATTTGATGAGTTTGAGTGTTATGTTGCCCTTGAAAAGCCTGATATCATTTGTGTAACCGAGACATGGGTTAGTGAGGGGTATAATAGGGATAGGCTACAGGATTTCGAGTTACAAGGGTATAACATGTTCTCATACTGCAGAGAATCACGGCAGGGAGGCGGAGTGTTTGTATATGTAAATAGCTTGTACTGCACTACTAGAGTTGATGATTCTAGTAAAGTAAAAGAAGTAGAATCAATCTGGCTTGACATTAAAATTGGTACAGGAAACAGAGGAAGGTTGAGGATAGGTGCATTTTACAGACCAGGGAATCTTCCAAGGAACTCCCAAGCTGAAACAGACCAAGATATTTGTGAGGAAATACGTAGGAACTTTCGGGCTCAGTGTCTTATTATGGGAGATTTTAACTTAAGAGGATACGAAAGTATAGCAGAGGAAACAAATGAGTGTAGGTTGTATAGGCAAATCTTTGAAGAGGAGCTTTTCATGCATCAGTTTGTAACAGAGCCAACCAGACATTGCTCCATTCTAGACCTTGTATTCTCAGACAACAGTGATCTAGTTAGTGACATAAGTATTTGTGCAGGTCTAGGAACCAGTGATCACAATATGGTTAAATTCAATATCTCATCAGAAATGAGGCCCAAAGATAACCTTATTATGGTTCCAAACTTCAGCCGGGCTGATTTTGATGGTATTAGAAATGACCTCGCACAGGTAAAATGGAACGTTGAGTTTGCAGGTTTAGATGCATGTGAGGCCTGGAATGTTTTCAAAGCTAGATTAAGCCAAATTCAAAATCGGCATATACCCCTCAGGCACAAACGTAACAGAACCAAGGGCAATCCAGTTTGGCTTACCCCAGAAGTAAGGAGTGCTATACAAGCTAAAAGAAGTGCATTTGGCATTTTGAAGGGATCTTCACTAGATATAAATCAGAAGGCCTACCAGAATGCAAGAAATTCAGTTAAGAAAAAGGTCAGAGCAGCTAAAAGGGCAAAGGAACTTGATTTAGCTAGACATTGTAATGCAGATAGTAAGAAGTTCTTCAGTTTTTATAAGTTAAGTACAGTTTCCAAAAATATAGGTCCATTTAAGGTAGATGATGTGTTAGTTAGCAAGGACAGTGAAATGGTTGAAGTGCTTAATGATCAGTTTCAATCTGTCTTTACTATCGAGGACCAGAGTAGTATTGCAGCACTTCAGCCTGAGCTAGAGACAGAGGAGACTATAGGAGAGCTAGGTGGCATAAGTAGTGAACTTGTTCTAGAATATCTAAAGAAAGTAAGGCCTAACAAGGCAGAAGGACCTGATGAAATCCATGCTAGACTTTTAAGAGAATCTGAAAGGGAGTTGTCGGTTCCATTAGCCATAATATTTTCTAAATCACTTGCAGATAGTAAAATTCCACTTGATTGGAAAAGAGCAAATGTTGTTCCTATTCATAAAAAGGGAGATAGAAGTAAAGAGGAAAACTATAGACCAGTTAGTCTGACCTCATTAGTCTGCAAGGTGCTTGAATCAATCATCAAAGATAAGATTGTTGAATTCTTGGAGCAAAATGAACTCATCAAAGATACACAGCATGGCTTTAGGAAGGGCCGTTCTTGTTTAACTAATCTTCTGGAGTTTTTGGATGTTGCAACAGATAGCGTTGATCAGGGTAAACAGCTAGATGTAGCTTTTCTTGATTTCAGTAAAGCATTTGACAAAGTCCCCCATACAAGACTGGGGTTGCAACTTAAAATTCATGGGATCAGGGGCAAGATTCTGGATTGGATAGAAACGTGGCTTTCAGGACGCCAGCAAAGGGTTATATTGAATGGGTGCCAATCACAATGGAAGGAGGTTCTCAGTGGGGTTCCACAGGGCTCAGTCCTGGGCCCATTGCTTTTTATAATATTTGTGAATGCAATTGAGAACAGTATAGACAGCAAAGTCTTGAAATTTGCAGACGATCTAAAAGTTGTCAGGATTATTAGAGGAAAACATGATCAGGATGTTTTTCAATCAGATCTGGACAAGCTAGTTGAGTGGTCTGAAGCATGGCAGATGAAATTCAATTTGAGTAAATGTAAGATTATGCACGCTGGACGGGTTAGCAGTAAACATAGGTATGAAATGGGTGGGCAGAAAATGGAGCAGATTGAAAAGGAAAGAGATTTAGGTGTCGTGGTAAACAATAGACTATCAGCGTCAGACCAGGTTGTAGAAGCTAGGAAAAAGGCACTTAGAATGCTAGGGGCCATTAACAGAAATGTTTCCTACAAGAGTGAAAAGGTAATAACAAAACTGTATTGTGCATACGTTAGACCACATTTGGAGTATTGTGTACAAGCCTGGTCTCCAACATATGAGAAAGATTGCTGGTTGTTAGAAAGAGTTCAAAAAAGGGCAACAAAAATGATTAATTGTCTTGGTAGTTTACCTTATGAAGATAGATTAAGGAAATTGGGTATGTTTTCACTTAGATATAGAAGGCTAAGAGGAGATCTAATTGAAGTCTTCAAATTTGTAAATAGTCAGCATTCTGGATATTTAAAGGGTATGTTTGAGTTCAATAGGGAAAATCGAGGTAGAGGTCATCAGCATAAACTCATTATGAAACAAAGTAGGACTAGGCTACGACAGTCATTTTTCAGTAGAAGGGTTGTAGGACATTGGAATATGCTACCAGGGGATGTCGCTGATGCAGTGACACTTGCTTCCTTCAAAATTAGATTAGATAAATACTTTACAGAGAAGGGATTAGTTCATAAATACTCGTGGGATTAGCCTTCTTTTATGCAGGTAGAGTAAGGTGATTTGAAGGGGCGAGACTGGTGGAGGGGGGGGGGTGCAACCTCGGATGGGCCCAAGAGGCTCTTTGTTGCACTTTTCTTTTATGTCTTTATGTCTTTATGTCTTTATGGTACAGTATCTCCATAATTGGGCATTGTAGAGCTTTCACAATTATGTCATTAAAGACATAAATAGACATAAAAGAAAAGTGCAACGAAGAGCCTCTTGGGCCCATCCGAGGTTGCACTGCACACCCCCCCCCCCCCCCCCCCCTCCCCCTCCACCAGTCTCGCCCATTCAAATCATCTTACTCTACCTGCATAAAAGAAGGCTAATCCCATAAGTATTTATGAACTAATCCCTTCTCTGTAAAGTATTTATCTAATCTAATTTTGAAGGAAGCAAGTGTCACTGCATCAGCGACATCCCCTGGTAGCATAATCCAATGTCCTACAACCCTTCTACTGAAAAATGACTGTTGTAGCCTAGTCCTACTTTGTTTCATTATTGGTTTATGCTGATGACCTCTACCTCGATTTTCCCTATTTAACTCAAACATTCCCTTTAAATATCCAGAATGCTGACCATTTACACATTTGAAGACTTCAATTAGATCTCCTCTTAGCCTTCTATATCTAAGTGAAAACATACCCAATTTATTTAATCTATCTTCATAAGGTAAACTACCAACACAATTAACCATTTTGTTGCTCTTTTTGAACTATTTCTAACAACCAGCAATCTTTCTCATATGTTGGAGTCCAGGCTTGTACACAATACTCCAAATGTGGTCTAACGTATGCACAATACAGTTTTGTTATTACATTTTCACTCTTGTAGGAAACATTTCTGTTAATGGCTCCTAGCATTCTAAGTGCCTTTTTCCTAGATTTTACAACCTGGTCTGACGCTGATAGTCTATTGTTTACCACAACACCTAAATCTCTTTCCTTTTCAATCTGCTCCATTTTCTGCCCACCCATTGCATACCTATGTTTACTGCTAACCCGTCCAGCGTGCATAATCTTACATTTACTCAAATTGAATTTCGTCTGCCATGCTTCAGACCACTCAACTAGCTTGTCCAGATCTGATCGAAAAACATCCTGATCATGTTTTCCTCTAATAATCCTGACAACTTTTAGATCGTCTACAAATTTCAAGACTTTGCTGTCTATACTGTTCTCAATTGCATTCACAAATTTTATAAAAAGCAATGGTCCCAGGACTGAGCCCTGTGGAACCCCACTGAGAACCTCTTTCCATTGTGATTTGCACGCATTCAATATAACCCTTTGCTGGCGTCCTGAAAGCCACGTTTCTATCCAATCCAGAATCTTGCCCCTGGTCCCATTAATTTTAAGTTGCAACCCCAGTCTTGTATGGCAGACTTTATCAAATGCTTTACTGAAATCAAGAAAAGCTACATCTAGCTGTTTACCCTGATAAAAGCTATCTGTTGCAACATTCAAGAACTCCAGAAGATTAGTTAAACAAGAACGGCCCTTCCTAAAGCCATGCTGTGTATCCTTGATGAGTTCATTTTGCTCCAAGAATACAACAATCTTATCTTTGATGATTGATTCAAGCACCTTACAGACTAATGCGGTCAGACTAACCAGTCTATAGTTTTCCTCTTTACTTCTATCTCCCTTTTTTATGAATAGGAACAACATTTTCTCTTTTCCAATCAAGTGGAATTTTAGTATCTGTGAGTGATTTATAAAATATTATGGCTAATAGAACTGACAACTCCCTTTCAGATTCTCTTAAAAGTCTAGCATGGATTTCATCAGGTTCTTCTGCCTTGTTTGGCCTTACTTTCTTTAGATATTCTAGAACAAGTTCACTACTTATGCCACCTAGCTCTCCTATAGCCTCCTCTGTCTCTGGCTCAGGCTGAAGTACTGCAATACTACTCTGGTCCTCGATGTAAAGACATATTGGAACTGAGCATTAAGCACTTCAACCATTTCACTGTCCTTGCTAACACATCTACCTTAAATGGACCTATATTTTTGGAAACTGTACTGAACTTATACAAACTGAAGAGCTTCTTACTATCTGCATTACAATGTCTAGCTAAATTAAGTTTCTTTGCCCTTTTAGCTGCTCTGACCTTTTCCTTAACTGAATTTCTTGCATTCTGGTAGGCCTTCTGATTTATATCTAGTGAAGATCCCTTCAACATGCCAAATGCACATCTTTTAGCTTGTGTAGCACTCCTTACTTCTGGGGTAAGCTAAACTGGTTTGCCCTTGGTTCTGTTACGTTTGTGCCTGAGGGGTATATGCCGATTCTGAATTTGGCCTTAATCTAGCTAAAAGTCTATATCTAGCTTAATCTAGCTTTAATCTCGCCAAAAAGCTGTTGGCAGCAAAACCTGGCTCATGAGCAGATGCGTGAACACGACCAAGCTGCAGACGTTGCTAATATTTGTAGCCCGTTTCCCCAAGTTAAAGAGACGGAATGGACCCCCCCCCCCCTGATTACCACCACCACAAAATGTCTGGTATTACAGCATGCCCAGCCTTATGATAGTGTGCTCTATCTACAATCAACATGAAATACCATACCAATAACATCAAATAACTATAAAAAGCTACATTGACATGCTACGCTACTCACTGGCGGATCCAGGGGGCCAAAGCGGCTATGCCCCCCTCCAAAAAAAAATGTCTGAAATTGGTGCAAAATTGACAAATTTTCTGATATGGAAGGAAATCTAAGCAACTTTTACGAGGGAAAGTGGTCGTATTCTGCTTTTGCACACCTTTTTATGGGAAAATTGAATATTGTATACTAATTCTACACGTCTGATTTCATCAGAACTGCACTCAAAACAGGGACATTCACAGTACTTACCTGGCAATAATTATTTTTATCACCTGTCAATCACCTCAGACGATCGGAAGGACTCCGCCATTACACCCGAGATGTAAACAATGTGGGCTGTTTTTTGTGTGAAATGTGCCAGATATGTATCCAATAAGGTCACCTTGTGGTAGCAGATGCTGCACGGCCGACCTTCAGTCTCAACTACAAGTTCTGCGCTCCGCCAGGAATGGAGGTTTAGTAAGAGCGTGATAGGGTTTAGTGGTCAACCAGATACACATGACATCATACCAAACTGGAAAAAAAAAACTGTTTTCGTCGATAAATCCAGCGTAACTCGGCGATTGCGCCAAAATTTCGGCGCAAATTGCATTGTTATAGTAAAATCAACCAATTATTTAGTTGACAAATCACAGTCTAAAGCATCAGCTGTTCAAGGCCACCCAATAAGGTCCCATTTCCGCTTAAGGTCCCGTTTCTGCTTGCCTAGTATCTATATTGCCTTGGTAATAATAAAGGCAATAGAGATGGGTAATAATTGGCCCTGCACTTGCTGAGAAGCGACCAGGAAGGCGTACGTTGAATATCAACCATTAATTTGACTTTAAATTTCGGTGCATAGTGAAAAAAATTGGCGCAATTGTGGCAAAATTTCGGCGCATATTTTTGTGCGACGGACTTCGATGCATGAGGGTTCGCTGGGGCATCCAGCGTAGTGCATGGATTTTTTCAAGTCTGGACATCACATGATAGCCAGTATCTGACACATTTCTGCACCCACATTGTTTACATTGTAATGGTGGAGTCGTTGCGGGCGGTCAGCTGAGGCTATTGACGGGTGATACAAATAATTATTGTTAGGTAAGTACTGATGTCAGTTTTGAGTGCAGTTCTGATGAAATCAGAAATGTAGAATTAGTATATAATATGAAATTTGCCTATATAAAGGTGTGCAAAAGCGTAATATCGTCCGGAAAGTTTGTTTTAAATCAGCTGTCAATGCATAATCAAGCAAAATCCGATAAGTTTTCAGAATTGTGATACTTTTTGGGATTTGCCCCGCCAATGGTGACACTTACCCCAAGCGATGAGTTTCCTGCGTCTACCTACCTATAAAGCAAGCTGCTTAGAACAACGATATTGATATGTATGCAACTACAATAAATGAATATCGGCCAACGTATTCCATTGACCGCGCTAAAATGTAAAATGCAAAAATGGGCCAAATGCAGCGTAAACATGCTGCTGCTAATTGAACCAGCCGCGGCGTTTTAGTTTCCATCTTAGCTGCCAAATTGCTACCAGATTAGTAAAATATATTTAATAAAGAAATCTGAGAATCCTATGAACAAGCGTTTATCCAGAGCATCATCACCAAAAATAGCGAAACGAATGTAATGTTTACGGGGCCTAAAGAAGTAAGCTGGCGGATTTATGCTGGAGTCAAGTTGTTGGTTATGATCTGACTCCGTGACAGTACAATGACTGTTGCCAGCCGCGGATTTAGGATGGCCATGGGGCGCGCGTCCTCCCAGTCCCCTAAAGGCCGATGAATTCAACGAACAGCGGTCAAATATTCATACAATTGTGCAAGTGCTTCATAATCACTCTATTCGCTACCAAAAAGTTCGGATATTTGAAAGTACGGACAAATGATGCTTGTACCCACACTCACACATTTTGACCGACCACAAACATCGCACCCATTACCGCGCCACTTCTGGGGATACATTCTGGAACCGCGCCTGGTCACTAGCGGATCCAGGGGGGGGGGGGGGGCAAAGCGGCCATGTCCCCTCCCCCCCAAAAAACAGCCTGAAATCGGCGCAAAATTGACAGATTTACTGATATAGAAGAAAATACAAGCAACGTTTGCTAAGGAAAGTTGGTTTAAAATCCGCTATCAATGCAAAGCAAACGAAATCCGATGATTTTTCAGAATTGTGTGAGACTTGGGAATTTGCCCCCCCCCCCCCACACACACAAAACACCGTTCTGGATCCGCCAATGCGCCTGGTTGCTTATGGACCGAGTTCACCACTTTCGAATCTGATTGGCTGAACCATTTTTTACATTCGCGTGACGTCAGGACTCTGACTCAGAGAGTATGCATATAGTTTTGATAAACAATACAAATTTACGGCCTTTTATCCTGAATCGGCGCGATATAAGTCCATTTTTGACAATATAAAAATAAATTTTATTACAAAATATAATCAAATCGTGTTGGGTAAAAATTTTCACGGTGAACTAATTCCTTTAAGTCAGGGTAACAATACATATATCCTGCCATATACAGCCGGGTACGTGAATATAAGTATTGTATTGATCCTAGAATCGCAATAATTGTACAAGGACTACAACGTATATACCAACAGCAAGCAGTAAGTGGATGCAGCGCAATACAAACCGGCGTACACGTGCCCCAGTGGTCCTCGACCAATCAGCAGCCACGACACAGACCAAAGACCAATCAGCAGTTGCGACACAGACCGCAGCCAACCAATCGGCAGAGACGACACGAGCCGTGACTACCAATCAGCGGCGACGGCGCGGGCCTCAGACACCAACCAGCTGCCGAGTGCATGCCGCAGCTGCCAATCAGCGTCCACAACACAGGCCACAATCTGGCAATCGACCAATCCACGATCACGACACGTTTCTCGCACCAATCAGCGCTCACGACACAGTCAGCCGGCGGGGCGGCGGGTTAGTCACGTGCTGGCGCAACGGCGTCCCTAGCAACGGCGGACGCCGCGCGCACGCATACAGACCACAACCGTGAAAAGACAGGATCACGAACGGCTACTATTTGGTCGATCGTCATTTCATTGGATAACATTTGTTCTCGGCATCTGGCCGCGGGGCGGGGCGCGGCGCCCGCACGCCGAACCGCGGCGTCGGGCCGCGCCGTACCAGCATATATATATATATATATATATATATATATATATATATATATAATATATATATATATATATATATATATATATATATATATAAATATATATATATATATATATATATATATATATATATATATATATATATATATTTATATATATATATGTATGTATACGCGTATAGGTATGAAAACTGCACACTATCACATCGGGACACGGGACAAATCGTCAACGGACGCGCGGTCAACATAAACGAGAACACGACACGCCGCGCGCGACACGGTGCAGAGTGCGGCGGGAGGGCCGCGGAGGCGGCGGCAGCCGTCTGTCCGGGCCGGGGCGGCGCCAGCCACAGCGGAGAGGTAGAGAAGAGTGTCTTTCGCGCGCGGCAGACGAGAGTGTCCGAGGCAGCGGCGGGTACCGCGGGCCGGGAAGCGACCCGGGAGCGGCGGGACAGGCGGGGCCGCGGGCAGACCCGCCGGCAGTTTTGTACTTGGCCTGGCTCGCCGCCGCCTCTCTGCGGCGCCCGGGACAGCGCGCACATAATAAATAACTCCTCACACACCCACGTTCGTCCGTCTGTCGGTCGGTCGGTGTCTCCGTCCCTGTGTCGCTCACTATTTCGACTTGTTGCTTGAGTATGGTTGCCAGTATCTACCTGCATGCCAGTGTACAAAACAGCATCCGTCTGTGCCAGTGTCCATCTAGTCTATTACTCTAGTCTACAAGTCAAATCGTCCGTCTATCCGACCGTCCGTCTGTCTGTCTGTCTGCCTCTCCGTCTATTAAGTCTGACTCTGTATGTATGTCCAGTCCGTCCGTTCGTTTTTCCGTCGTCTTTCTGTCCTTCGGCGGCCTATGGCAGCGGGTAAGGCGCATACGATGGATGAGATCTACATACAATGAAGGCGGCGGCGAGTGAGTGTGGTGCGTGGCGGCGGCGCGGCCGGACGGTGCGCTGCGCGCGCGCAGCCGCTGCTACTGCAGCAGACACGCGCAGGCGCACACGTCCGGCGCCGGCCGTCAGTGGCTCTGGTAGTGGCGCGTGCCGTCGCCGAGGTCGAGCTCGAGCTCGCGCTGCTGGCGCTGCTGGCGGAGGGAGCGCTGGCGCGGCAGCGTGCCCGTCGCCAGCGCCACGTCGGGCATGGTGGACAGCCGGCTGTCTTCGCCGCCGCCGCGCAGGTTCAGTGCCTCCAGCTGGCGGGCACAAGGGCAGGTCACGAACGGGTCACTAAAGGGTCACGGGAAGGTCACGGTCGGGGCATAGGCGGGCCATAGTCGGGTCACTGAGTGGTAACAGACGGGTCACGGGCGGGTCACGGGCGGGTCACGGGCGGGTCACAGCACACAATAATGACATTGTGAAAACTACAAATAGACAGATAAGACAATGGGGAGAAACAACAATCGGTTTAACGTTTAACTATTACAGTGATCAGTCGACTTGAGACTCCGCCCCGGACAGTGACATCAGGGCCGGCACACCAACCGTGACCGGGTGTGAGACCCCACCCCGGACAGTCAGACAGTGCAGCGTCCTCTGCGCGGCGCGCCGGCCGGCACGACTCACGTCGAGCGTCCTGAACTGTGCCGGCTCCGGCTCAGGGAAGGCGATCAGGCAGTGTCGCGGCAGGTCGTTAGTGGAACGCCACCGGCTGGCCGCCTGGGTCACCGTCAGCTGGCCCTCACTCCGCCGGCTGGCCGCCTGTCAGACACACATACCGACGGCCAGGGTCAGACACACATACCGACGGCCAGGGCGCCTGCTCCTGGCAACCGTGGCGGGGGGTAGTCGGGTGCTCCTACAATGGGTCCCGGCACATTGTGGACTACCCGGAAATGAACGGGCGGACGAGCTGGCCAAGGGGGCCTCCAGCCTTCCGCAGGAAGATGTTCCTGTGGACGTCCGCAGCCTCACCAAGGCAGTCGGCCGCGCCGCCTCTCTGGCCTGGCGATGTCGCTGGCCGGAATGCCTGTTCAAGCGGATCATGGGAGACCGGCTCCCGAAACCGGTCCTCTCCGACGAGCGAGACGACGCCGTCAATGTGCACCAGCTGCGGGCGGGTCACTGGACCCGCTCGCAGAGTTATCTGCACCGAATCGGCCGTCAACCGACCCGGGGCTGCCAGCAGTGCAGCGATCTCGCGTGCCCGGCGGCGCTCTGTCAGGTGTGCAGGGAGGAGCCTGAAACGCCGGAGCACGTCCTGCTGAGGTGCCCCTGCCTGGCGGGCGCTCGTCTCCGCATCTTCGGGACTATCCATCCAGACCCGAAGCAGCTGCGAGACGGCGGGGCCGTGGCGGCCTTGGCCCGGGGCTACCTGGGTCACCGAGAGCCCTTGGGCTACGGTCGGCCGTAGGGCCGACCCGAGAAGACACAACAACAACAACAACAACGGCCAGGGTCATCACCTGTGACCTCACTGACAGGACCACACGACTTCGACTGCTTGGCGTCCAACCCGTGTCTCTAGCACTCATTCAAAAACGATCACCGGACGAGAAAGACGTTGGCCCACCTTTCCACTCCTGTTCCGTCCCACACTGCCCGTCAACTGTCCCCACTCATGTCTCGTCACACACCGTCCGTCAACTCTATCCACTCCTAGCTCCATCACGTCCACCCATGCTCCGTCCCACACCGTCATTCCACTCCCTCCACTCCCCCTCCGCGCGCATGTGCGACCGCCGTGACTGACCTGCAGGACGCGCACCATGCAGTCGGGCAGTCCGTACTCCCTCACCACCTGAAGGCCGACCTGGCGGCGCACGCGCGCCGGCGTCAGCAGCAGGCACGTGCTGGCCCGCTGGTACAGGCCCGACGACTGTAGCTCGCGCTGGCGCTGTACCATCGCCGAGAGGATGTCGGCCCGCGGCGCCACTGAAACGCGCGCCGCACCGCGTACCGTCAGACACACGCAGTCAGACCAAGACACAAGTACACATGGTGTCAGAAGTGGGATTGATGCAACAGCATGCAGATCAATATGGGATATGAGGGAACAAGTTACCACCACGTAATACATACAAAATGTTATATGGTTTCTTCCTCAAGCACTTTGATCAGTGTACTAATGTACTTAAAGGTTAATATGGATGAGCGAGCATCAACACCCCGCGCCTCCCATCTCCACACCAACACTAGCAGCACCAGCATCGGCCTCCATCTCACCGGGCACGTCATCCTCGCCGGCTGAGCCGTCTCCATCAGCGGCTGCTGCTGCGGCGGCGGCAGCGGCGCGGGCCTCGTCATCCACCATGTACAGCGCGTCCGGGATGTTGGCAGCCACGCTGTGCTGGTAGTGGAACACGCCCGTGCCGTACTCGTTACCCATGTGCGACTCGAGCATCGCCTGCCGGCCAGCGGACGGCGGTCAGTCAAGGGACAGGAGGGACTGACCAGAGGGATGGGTCGAACGGCAGAATTGACACTGCCTCTCAAAGACTCACTCAAAGGGTCATAAAGGGACACAAAGACGCAAAGGGTCACCGAATGATAGGCGCGAAGTCAAGAGGAATCAGAAAGATGATGCGTATACACTGACAAAAACATAATGTGGCAATCAGCTCTCAAAAAAAATACTTCTGCCACTTGCCCGTGTTTATCGGTATCGGTTAATCGGCAGCATGGTTTTCATGTCAGCTGCCCACCCTGGCTCATAGGTAGTCCCACAGTTTTTGGCAATAACACTGCGTTCGTTTTAGGTCTTCCAGCTCCTTGTAACAACTGAGCTAACATTTTTGCAAGGTGAGCCAAACAGAAGTGGTATGCGCTGTCTGCGTCGGCACTACTTAGTACTTACCGCTCTGACCTTGACCTCCTCGACATAGGGGAGGAAGTAGCGCGGCCGCACGTACTCGCCACGTTTTCGCTTCCCTCGGAACCAGGAGCGCGCCCTGCCACATACAAACGGTCCGACGGGGTCAGAGGGCGGTCTGCCACATACAAACGGTCAGACGGGGTCAGAGGGCGCCCTGCCACATACAAACGGTCCGACGGGGTCAGAGGGCGGTCTGCCACACACAGACGGACAGACGGGGTCAGAGGGCGCCCTGCCACATACAAACGGTCCGACGGGGTCAGAGCGCGCCCTGCCACATACAAACGGTCAGACGGGGTCAGAGGGCGGTCTGCCACACACAGACGGACAGACGGGGTCAGAGGGCGCCCTGCCACATACAAACGGTCAGACGGGGTCAGAGGGCGGTCTGCCACACACAGACGGACAGACGGAGTCAGAGGGCGCCCTGCCACATACAAACGGTCCGACGGGGTCAGAGGGCGGTCTGCCACATACAAACGGTCCGACGGGGTCAGAGCGCGCCCTGCCACATACAAACGGTCCGACGGGGTCAGAGCGCGCCCTGCCACATACAAACGGTCCGACGGGGTCAGAGCGCGCCCTGCCACATACAAACGGTCCGACGGGGTCAGAGCGCGCCCTGCCACATACAAACGGTCAGACGGGGTCAGAGGGCGGTCTGCCACATACAAACGGTCAGACGGGGTCAGAGGGCGCCCTGCCACACATAAACGGTCAGACGGGGTCAGAGGGCGGCCTGCCACATACAAACGGTCAGACGGGGTCAGAGGTCGCCCTGACACACACAAACGGTCAGCCGGGGTCAGAGGGCGCCCTGCCACACACAAACGGTCCGACGGGGTCAGAGGTCGCCCTGCCACATACAAACGGTCAGACGGGGTCAGAGGGCGCCCTGACACACACAAACGGTCAGCCGGGGTCAGAGGGCGGTCTGCCACATACAAACGGTCCGACGGGGTCAGAGGACGCCCTGCCACATACAAACGGTCAGACGGGGTCAGAGGGCGGTCTGCCACATACAAACGGTCAGACGGGGTCAGAGGGCGCCCTGCCACATACAAACGGTCCGACGGGGTCAGAGGGGCGCCCTGCGACATACAAACGGTCCGACGGGGTCAGAGGGGCGCCCTGCGACATACAAACGGTCCGACGGGGTCAGAGGGCGGTCTGCCACATACAAACGGTCCGACGGGGTCAGAGGGCACCCTGCCACATACAAATGGTCAGACGGGGTCAGAGGGCGCCCTGCCACATACAAACGGTCCGACGGGGTCAGAGGGCGCCCTGCCACATACAAACGGTCCGACAGGGTCAGAGGGCGCCCTGCCACATACAAACGGTCCGACGGGGTCAGAGGTCGGTCTGCCACATACAAACGGTCCGACGGGGTCAGAGGGCGCCCTGCCACATACAAACGGTCCGACGGGGTCAGAGGGCGGTCTGCCACATACAAACGGTCCGAAGGGGTCAGAGGGCGGTCTGCCACATACAAACGGTAAGACGGGGTCAGAGGGCGGTCTGCCACATACAAACGGTCAGACGGGGTCAGAGGGCGGTCTGCCACATACAAACGGTCAGACGGGGTCAGAGGGCATCCTGCCACATACAAACGGTCCGACGGGGTCAGAGGGCGCCCTGCCACATACAAACGGTCAGACGGGGTCAGAGGGCGGTCTGCCACACACAAACGGACAAACGAGGTCAGAGGGCGCCCTGCCACATACAAACGGTCTAACGGGGTCAGAGGGCGGTCTGCCACATACAAATGGTCCGACGGGGTCAGAGGGCGCCCTGCCACATACAAACGGTTAGACGGGGTCAGAGGGCGCCCTGCCACATACAAACGGTCCGACGGGGTCAGAGGGCGGTCTGCCACATACAAACGGTCAGACGGGGTCAGAGGGCGGTCTAACACATACAAACGGTCAGACGGGGTCAGAGGGCGGTCTGCCACATACAAACGGTCAGACGGGGTCAGAGGGCACCCTGCCACATACAAACGGTCCCACGGGGTCAGAGGGCGCCCTGCCACATACAAACGGTCCGACGGGGTCAGAGGGAGCCCTGCCACCACAGCGGGACAAACGAGGTCGGATGGCGCCCGTCACACACAGACGGACAGACGAGGTCAGAGGGCACCCTGCCACATACAAACGGTCCGACGGGGTCAGAGGGCGGTCTGCCACACACAGCGGGACAAACGAGGTCAGATGGCGCCCGTCACACACAGACGGACAGACGAGGTCAGAGGGCACCCTGCCACATACAAACGGTCCGACGGGGCCAGAGGGCGGTCTGCCACACACAGCGGGACAAACGAGGTCAGATGGCGCCCGTCACACACAGACGGACAGACGAGGTCAGAGGGCACCCTGCCACATACAAACGGTCCGACGGGGCCAGAGGGCGGTCTGCCACACACAGCGGGACCAACGAGGTCAGATGGCGCCCGTCACACACAGACGGACAGACGAGGTCAGAGGGCACCCTGCCACATACAGACGGACAGACGAGGTCAGAGGGCGCCCTGAAACACACACACACGGACAGACGGGGTCAGAGGGCGGCCTGAAACACACAGCGGGACAAACGATTTAGAGGGCACCCTGCCACATACAGACGGACAGACGAGGTCAGAGGGCGCCCGTCACACACAGACGGACAGACGAGGTCAGAGGGCACCCTGCCACATACAGACGGACAGACGAGGTCAGAGGGCGCCCTGAAACACACACACACGGACAGACGGGGTCAGAGGGCGGCCTGAAACACACAGCGGGACAAACGATTTAGAGGGCACCCTGCCACATACAGACGGACAGACGAGGTCAGAGGGCGCCCTGACACAGACAGACAGATAGCGCAGTCTGATGTCAGCAGAGGATTGACGGACATGAGCGGAACAGCCGGCAGCAGCAGCAGCTGTCTTCACAACGGGACCAGGCGGTCCGTCGGTCCGTCTGCCGGCCACTAGACAGCCACACCGGAGCAGACAAAGTTGCAACGGCTCAAGCTAAATGTAGATACAACCCCATGTATGGCTCCAACAGGCAGACACAGGATATGCCAGCAAAGTACGACATGTTTACAAAACTGTACGCTTCCTCTCGGCTGTCGCGTAGTTCGTGCAATGGCTTATCTGGGACAGTGCGCTGCTTCGTAAGCATACACGGTGCGAACATAAACACACAAGCAAGTCTCACTTGCTAAACACATACCGCCCACAACCGGCTGCGACCCTCTGCCCTGCAGAACACCTCACCAGCCCCTCTTGCCCCCACATTCTCCTTATGTCCCACCTGCTGCTGGTGTCCTCGCCGATCATGTGCGAGGGCGGTATGCTGATGAGGCCGCGTCGGATGGCGGCCGTCACTGTGTCGTGGTCCACGGGCAGCAGGTGCTCGGGACGCAGGTGGGCCAGCAGCGGCGCCATCACCTCCCGCAGCTCGGCGTCGTTCAGCTCGCGCCGCTTCACGCCCTTCTTCGTCACAGAGTGTGCCGTGTGCGACAGCAGGTTCGGCTCTGCGACAGCGGGGAAGGGAGCTCTGGTTAGTGTGACGTAGTCAGCGGGGGTACGGCGGGCACAGTCCTACTGTTTACTGACGTCTTACTGCGGCGCGGCTCTATATTGTATGAACGGAACGGTGGCGTGGAACAGATCAGAGCACTGCAGCACGTCCTCACGCTGAGGACGATGGAGCAGACAGGTTGGGCAGCGCGACCGACTCAGCGGGAGGAGGGAGGGGAGGGGTATGGGCGCCGTGTGATAACCAGCTCAACACCAGCGACGCCAGATCAACAACACCGGTCGGCCTGTCTCTGTCCGCGGCCACCACATTATGGGCTCGCCCAGACCCGGCCCCAGCCCACACCCCAGTAGACCCGGCCCCAGCCCACACCCCAGTCAGCGTCATTGTCCACCATACCTCTCCACAAGCCGCCAGAACTCGGCATCAAGTGCCGCCACCTCCGGCCGCCCCTCCCCCCGTCCCGTCCCGTCCCGTCCCGTCCCGTCCCGTCCCGCAGCGCCACGCACCTCGCTCCTCCATGCGTCGCACCAGCTGGTGTTCGCTCCAGCGGATGATGCCCTGCAGAATCTCCAGCTCGCTGGCCTGCACAAAGTCGGAGCTGACGGCGGCCGTCAGCTGCGGCAGCGTCAGCTCCGGTAGCGATGGCGTGCAGATCACCGCGCTGAACTCCTCACACAGGTACTGCAGCGCCTGTGGGGGAATAGACAGACGGAGAGAGGGGAGTCAGCCGCGGAACTCCTCACACAGGTACTGCAGCGCCTGTGGGGGAACAGACAGACGGGGAGAGGGGAGAGTCAGCCACGGAACTCCTCACACAGGTACTGCAGCGCCTGTGGGGGAACAGACAGACGGGGAGAGGGGAGAGTCAGCCACGGAACTCCTCACACAGGTACTGCAGCGCCTGTGGGGGAACAGACAGACGGGGAGAGGGGAGAGTCAGCCACGGAACTCCTCACACAGGTACTGCAGCGCCTGTGGGGGAACAGACAGACGGGGAGAGGGGAGTCAGCCACGGAACTCCTCACACAGGTACTGCAACGCCTGACGGTGTCAAATGAACAAAGGTGGGTCACAGGATTCGGTACTGCAGATTGGAAACCGTTCAAACAGTTCATAAGCAAGACAGCCCAAGTGCAGAGGCCTGCCAATGGTGGCAGATACGTGAATACGCATTACGCATATACAAATATATGCACGCGGTCGCGGCAGGGAGGTATTTAAAGAGGTAACTATAATTCATAGCTACACACACAACAGTTAGCACCTTCACACCCGCCAATCTCTCCTCAAGAACTACATCACGCCAAATCATCCACTTCAACGTGCTGTACACAACCAAACCCCAACACAACCGACATCATTACTGGAGTTCGTCCCAGGCTCCTAGAACTGCTTCGGAGCTGGGGTGCGGAGTGGAAAATTCTGACTAAAAATAAGTATAAAGGGTGGGAAATTCAACCAAAAAGCATATGTACCAGGCTTTATCACCCAAATACCTGCTCACCAAAATGAGTTATTACCCATGCCAATTCTTACCAGTCTTTCCATCCACAGGCTGTACCTATCATTGCATCCATACATCAGCATCAAGTTTCCAATTATCCAATACATTTTAAATTAAGGAGTGGAAAATTCACAGTAAAACTCAGGAAAAAGAGTAGAAAAATAGTATCCGCAGGGTGTCATCTTCCACCCAAATTTCCCAATGCTAGGACACTGGTTCGTCCAACCTGCCCTGCCTCACTCCTCCACCACCCCCACCCACTGTCCGCCGTCCGCTCACCTGTCTGTGCACCCACTGCGACCCGTGCGGCTCGGCCGACCAGCGCAGGATGCGCGGCAGGCTCTCCACACAGAGCGCCTCCAGAATCAGGTCCTCGCTGGCCTGCGTCAGCACGTCCAGCTCCACAAACCGGCCGATCTGGTACAGCTCGATCGCCTCGTCCACCAGACTGATGGGCCGACACACGCTGGGCTCGCTGCTACTGTGCAGGATGAGGCTCAGGTCCACCGTGTCCATGTACATGATGCGCAGCAGGACGTAGGCGTAGCGGCGCGGCAGCACCGTCTCGTCCAGCTCGATGCGGATCGGCGCCTTGCCGCGCGCCCGCTCGCTGCCCGCCTCCGTCAGCTTCATCCGTCGGTCGATGAACGCCTTGAAGAACGGGCTGCGCGCGCTCAGCACCGCCTTGTGACAGGGCAGCTCGAAGCTGTGCGGGTGCGCGTCGCCGCCGGCGCCGGCCGGCCGGAACACCAGCAGCGCGTCGGCCAGGTCGGCCGTCTCCAGGAGGTACTTCATGTCGCGCTCGAGCGGGGCCGGCGCGCCGAACTCGGCCTCAAGCTGGGCGAGGACGTCCAGCTGGCGGCGGCGGCCGGCGCCGGTCGTCAGCAGGCCAGAGCAGTTCAGCTCGCCGCAGTAGAGGTACTGCAGCAGCGCGTTCAGCAGCTCCGGGTCCACGCAGGCCGTCCGGATCCGCACCGGCACCGGCGCCCCGGGCCGCGGCTGGTCCTTCAGCAGCTTTCGGAAGTACGGACAGCGCGCTGATAGGATGGATCTGCCGAGACAGACGGGTGGTACAGAGGCCAATACCGTCAGCAGTTTGTAATACATTATCACGTTATTGCAGTTACGTTGAACTAACCAGTAGCGTCCGATTTTTAATTTACCTATTATATGCACTAAGAAGCATATCTATAATTATATCGGACGTGAACACTACATTTAACCAAACCTGGTGACAGCTGGTTTCGACTTAGGCCTTTGCTTCAAGGAGCCATTTCATTTATTTTTATGTTTAGGCTTTGGCTGAGCAATCTTAGCACCAAAGGTTTCTTAGCACTTGGAGTAATCTTAGCACTTGGTTTCGGCTTCCACTTCGTAAATTCGAATTTCGAAGCCACTGGCCTCAGCTTCGAGGCTTCGAGTTTGAACTAAGGAGCCACTGGCTTCGGCTTAGAAACAATGCCATGATGGTAGCTTCGACTAAGACTTCGAAGCCAGCAGCTTGGCTCTGTACCCACGTCTGTTATCAAACACTCAACACCGCGCCCCCATCTCTAATGCTCTATCCATCACCGCTGCACCACACCGTTTGCCTGACCACATGCTTCACCTGTGCACGGAGAAGACGCAGCCCTGGTAGACGAGGTCGACGTCGGCGCAGTAGCGGCTCTGGTAGAGCTCGCAGAGGTCCTGCTGGCAGCAGGAGGCCAGCGGACGGGCGGCCGCCGCCGAGGCCGTCAGCTCCTTCATCAGACCCAGCGCCCGGTACTCCTCGCTCAGGGCGCGCACGTCACGCGCCGGCCAGTCGCAGATATACTCCCGGATCACCTGGCGAGTCACACGCACAGGTCACAAACAGAGGTCACACACGGGTCACACACGGGTCACACACGGGTCACACACGGGTAACACGGGTCACACACGGGTCACACACGGGTCACACACGGGTCACACACGGGTCACACACGGGTCACATACAGAGGAAACTATAGGGACCGGTCACACTTACACACAGGTTGTCTGTTGGGAACGATGACCGACACAAGGACAGTCGGAACACGGACCGAACAGGTGGGGAGACAGATACGGATAAACAGGGCAGAACGCAAACAGGGTCAGATTGGCACAGAGTAACTGTGGGGAGGCAGTGCATCGTGTCTGTTTGCCACGGGGTGGTCTACAGCAGAAGGGGAGCCAGGTCACGGTCACCACGACTCAGTATAGACGAGATGGAGCCATCTGCCATCTGCCGAGAGAACTCGCCTACACTGCAGAATATGGCCCGGATCGCGCGGCAGATCTGCCCTATTGGGCAACATTAGCTGAAAGTTCCACATCAACTGCATGCAGATGAAGCCTCCCGTTCGACTCGCAGAGTCGGTCGCTCACTACCAACCCGAGGGAGGATTTAACACACAATTGCTCGCAGACCTGACGCAAAAGGCAGTGTCACACGTCAGACGGTATGCCGTTCCCGGCCGCCCGCAGTGGCACACCACCGCACTGTGGTACTGTCTGCGTGTCTGCGTGACTGCGTGACTGCGCGACTGCGTGAATGCGTGTCTGCGTGACTGCGTGTATGCGTGTCTGCGTGTCTGCGTGACTGCGTGTATGCGTGTCTGCGTGTCTGCGTCTCTGTGTGACTTTGTGTCTGCGTGTCTTTATGTCTGCGTGTCTGCGTGTCTTCGTGTCTGCGTGTCTGCGTGTCTGCGTGTCTGCGTGTCTGCGTGTCTGCGTATCTGCGTGTCTTCGTGTCTGCGTGACTTTGTGTCTGCGTGTCTTCGTGTCTTCGTGTCAGTGTGTCTGCGTGTCTGCGTGTCTGCGTGTCTGCGTGTCTGCGTGTCTGCGTGTCTGCGTGTCTGCGTGTCTGCGTGTCTGCGTGTCTGCGTGTCTGCGTGTCTGCGTGTCTGCGTGTCTGCGTGTCTGCGTGACTGCGTGACTGCGTGACTGCGTGTCTGCGTGTCTGCGTGACTGCGTGACTGCGTGTCTGCGTGTCTGCGTCTCTGCGTGTCTGAAGTCAGCACGGGGCGCGGGGCGCAGTGAGTGTCCCCCACCCTCACCTTGGCGTGGTCCTGCGTCTTGTGGTGCCTCCGCCGACGGCCCAGCCGCCGCCGCAGCGTGGCGAACCCACCGATCTTCTTCTTGTCACGGCTGGAACAGGCGGGACCGGCCGTTAGTGCAGGCAACCATGCAACGTCGGCATACACTCGGTGTGTGCCTGGTCTAAAACGGGACGCTGTATCGTGCCGCCAGCCTCTATTTTAAGAATGATTAGCATCACGAGAGTATGCATAATGAACGAAGTGCTTCGCAAGAAAACAAAGCGATCGTCTGAAGCCAACTCCTGACACACCGAGTGCTGCGGCAGTGATAATTACCCGAAACATCGGGCAGGACAACATCGATCTGGAGCGTCTCCAACTAGGATTCCTCGCGGAGCTGCAGCTAGGCACGCATTGTATGTCTAATCAAACACCCAGCATACACCCCGGTGCCAACTGAGCACGAGTTGGCACTCTAGCTGCGATTACCACCCCGCTGGTTAACCCTGTCCGTCAGGGACGCACGCGCCCGTCTGACGTCTCCAAACACAGAGTGTACGCTCGCTCCGCCCCGCCACACCGGCCAATGCGGCCCGTTTGGCACACAGAGCCGCGTCAGTACCGCCCCACCGACACCGGACCAGGCTGCCGACGGCGAGCAGCTGTCACTACACAGTATGTGCTCTGCACCACCGGATCCCGTCCCGACCTTCATCACTCGGCAGCTGAAACACCGCCATAGAGCACACGGGACCGGCCAACACGGCTGCCCGCCATAGAACACACGGGACCGGACAACACGGCTGACCGCCATACACGGGACCGGTCAACAAGGCTGCCCGCCATAGAACACACGGGACCGGCCAACACGGCTGCCCGCCATAGAACACACGGGACCGGCCAACACGGCTGCCCGCCATAGAACACACGAGACCGGCCAACACGGCTGCCCGCCATAGAACACACGGGACCGGCCAACACGGCTGCCCGCCATACACGGGACCGGTCAACACGGCTGCCCGCCATAGAACACACGGGGCCGGCCAACACGGCTGACCGCCATAGAACACACGGGGCCGGCCAACACGGCTGACCGCCATAGAACACACGGGACCGGCCAACACGGCTGCCCGCCATAGAACACACGGGACCGGTCAACACGGCTGTCCGCCATAGAACACACGGGACCGGCCAACACGGCTGGCCGCCATACACGGGACCGGCCAACACGGCTGCCCGCCATAGAACACACGGGGCCGGCCAACACGGCTGACCGCCATAGAACACACGGGACCGGTCAACACGGCTGTCCGCCATAGAACACACGGGACCGGTCAACACGGCTGTCCGCCATAGAACACACGGGACCGGCCAACACGGCTGCCCGCCATAGAACACACGGGACCGGCCAACACGGCTGCCCGCCATAGAACACACGGGACCGGCCAACACGGCTGCCCGCCATACACGGGACCGGTCAACACGGCTGCCCGCCATAGAACACACGGGGCCGGCCAACACGGCTGTCCGCCATAGAACACACGGGACCGGCCAACACGGCTGCCCGCCATAGAACACACGGGACCGGCCAACACGGCTGCCCGCCATACACGGGACCGGTCAACACGGCTGCCCGCCATAGAACACACGGGACCGGCCAACACGGCTGTCCGCCATAGAACACACGGGACCGGCCAACACGGCTGCCCGCCATAGAACACACGGGACCGGCCAACACGGCTGCCCGCCATAGAACACACGGGACCGGCCAACACGGCTGTCCGCCATAGAACACACGGGACCGGCCAACACGGCTGCCCGCCATAGAACACACGGGACCGGCCAACACGGCTGCCCGCCATAGAACACACGGGACCGGCCAACACGGCTGGAATGCTGGACCGCATACATCACCAGGCTGTGGACGTGCCGTCTCCTTCAGACGTGTCGAACGTCGATCGCCTCTGAAATGTTCAACTGAAATTCCCGCTGGTCCAACTGATCTGCCCGAGATCCGACTGGCATGTCTCCTGGCCTGACTGACCCATTCCCTGCCCCAAACTGACCTGTGCCGTTTCTGGTAGGCTGGTGTCAGCACGCTGCCGCTGGCGCTGGCCTTGACGTGGTACTGCGGCGTGTAGGGACTGGAGGCGGCGGCGGCGGCAGACGAGGAGAGCGGCCCGTGCTGCAGGTGCAGCCCCGCCGGTACCGAGCTGTGCATCTGACCCATGGCGGCCGGCCGGTCACGACGCTCAGATCGGCAGCATCACTGTGGGACAGAGAGGTCAGCCGTCAGCCGTCAGGTCACCAGCATCACTGCGGTAGATGGCTTGAGGTCGGGTGAGCGGGAAGCCAGAGAGAGATGCCCAGGCAAAGGTAGCAAAATAAGCATTATGCCAGAGTCGGTGCACTGCGAAAGAGAAAACAAATCAAGCAAATGACGAGACAACTCTAAAACAGCACTCCTCACCAGGCCGAACATAGCAGCGGCTCAGCGACACCGTGGGGCGATAAGATGTGGTTAGATCAGTGTGAGATGAACATCACCCGGCCTACTAATACAAACAGCCATGATTCATGAACGCAGCCAGTCAGTGGAAAGGACACGGTTACTCAATATAGAAAGTTACCAAGATATCGCTCGCGATGGCTTCATTGTAAGCTCTGCTTATCAACTACTGTACTGCAGGGGCGTAGCCAGGATTTCGCCCAGGGGGGGGGGGATGCAAGGTAACTTAATAACTAGGTAGCGCGGGTTTGCCGCTTCAACACAGGGGCA
The DNA here is from genome assembly GCA_036785665.1 of Chirona hameri. NCBI lineage: Eukaryota > Metazoa > Arthropoda > Thecostraca > Balanomorpha > Balanidae > Chirona > Chirona hameri. The sequence continues at coordinate 26,743 of JAXIVJ010002971.1, forward strand.
TGGGTACATGGTTTGACAACTAAGTAAAAATATATCCTAAACCAGACATATTTTGCTTAAGCATTATATACCATTGTTAATTAATTGAATTATAAAACGTTTCAAACAATTGGACATTTTCATAAGCATCCAATAAGAAATTCGTGTTTGCGGTAATTAGATGAGGCGGCAATGCCCTTATACATTAAGATTCCTGTTAACCACATGCGACCAAACCGGCGCAGCTGACGCTATTGCAATTAGATGAGGCGGCAATGTACTTATACATTGAGGTTTCCGTTAACTTTCTGCCAGTAGAATTAACCAAACCTGCAGCAGACGCTGTTGTAATTGGATGAGGCGGCAATGCACTTATACATTGAGGTTCCTGTTAACTCTTTGCTATTCGGTATCTCCTTAATCGGAGGACCAAACATCAGCTGGCACGACTTTCTTTTGATGCCTCAAACCCGCACCCCCTGGGGGGATGGGATCAAATTATGATCCGCATAGCCAAGGGGGGGGGGGGGCACAATTCAAACAGTACAGTATGTTTTGGCCCTGTTGCCCCCCCCCCCCCTAGCTACGCCACTGGCAGGGCCCTCTAAATGCCGGCAGAGCAGAGGCCCTCTACAGATTGGCTGGGGCACTCTGCAGATCGACAGGGCCCTAAACTAAGACTGGAAGAGGGCCCTCTGCAGGTAGATTGATTGATTAGATAGATTGTATTCGGGAACGTCCACAGTAAACCCATGGCTTTTCAGAGCCCGTCGTTATGAGTGCGTATAGGCGGATAGAGAACAATGGCATGTCTGTGGCGCGCTGCTGCCAGCTGGGCGCTGCGCTGCTCAACAGACAGGTTGAAACAGAAAAGGAAATGTCAAGGAACAGTGTAAAATTCACAGATTACAGCACAACGTATAGAAGGGCGATGATAGCATGAGTTTCGTTTCGTTGTGTCTTCGATACTGCATTTTCTCTCTCATTAGCAAAGACAATACTTCAGCTGTCAGCATTGGTAAACATTGCATGAAGTCACAGGTGGTTTGAAATTAATTTTCACCATTTCTATGGCACTTGTTTTTTGGTATCTCATTGTACCAGAAGTTCTTTCAGAAGTCTCGAGGTTCTTGGCGCGCGAAACGAAAATTCAAGCCAGAAAATTATGACTTGCTTGCTTGAAAATTCGATCCAAAGAGATACAAATGCTGAAAATAATGAAAATAGAGCACCGTATTTCTTCTTATCAAAATAAAGTGCACCAATAAAGATAACATATTTAAGTTCTTCACTATATTAGCTCACTGCCAGTATATAAATAAGCTGAAAATATCGTCCAACTGCGCCAAAATTTACAATTTCGGCCGAGCCTTAAAAATACGTCTGTCTTATCCTACCATATGACAGAACAGGTCGAACAGGTCCCTCTAAATGCCGGCAGACGATCTACAGATCGGCAGGGCCCTCTAAAGGCCGGCAAAGGGTCATCTACATATCGGCAGGACCCTATAAAGGCCGACAGAGGGCCCTCGACAACCGGCGCCCTCTCAAGGCCGCCAGGGACCCTCTACAGCTCGGCAGGGCCTTTTAAGAGCTGGTAGAGGACCCTCTCCACACTGGCTGGGACCCTTTTCTACGTATTTACATATATACAAGCCTTTAACAGACAAGCAAATGCTGATATTGATTCGTCTTACTATTTTTTTTGTAGATTCGTGGGCGTTCTTTTATGCGACGTAAGGTGTTTTGCGGGCGCCTGACACCATCCAAAACATTGGGGGCTTCGGCCCCAGGGGGCCCTCGCTCGGTCGCCAGAGGGGCCTGCCTGGCCTCCAAGGGGGTGGGGGGCATGGCCCCTTTGCCCCCCTGGCTACGTCACTGCTGCACTGTACTGTACTCTTACTGTATTATTCTAGTAAACAATTTCACCCAGCTCAGTCGTGTTATGCAATATGGCATAAGGAAGCCCAGCTCGCGGCAAACGACCTTCAACTTGACGGCATCGGAGTGGACATGAAGCTCGGAAGTGTTACGAGCTCGGAAGTGTTACGATTGCGATGCTATCTAGTACGGATCAGACCAAATGCACGCAACGCAAAGTTTATGTCAGACACAAAACAAACAGGACGAGCAGAACTACACAGCTGCAGCATGAAAAAAAAACACTTAATGTGCTATTATTACTACAGAGCGGGTTAATTTGATACACAAACAGAGCGATTAGCGCCAGACGCCAAGTGGGTGGCCCGAGTCACACTGGAAACCAATCAGAAGCCAATTCCGCAAAACGTGGCCGTCTGCCGAAGTGAGCCGTCCAATCCGCATAGCAGTCACACAATAAATCAGGGAAAACAGACAAGACGATCACCTGTCAGCGGGACGGGATTGGCCTCGTGCACACATCAGACACGCACGCTGCCAGCGCCGCTTTAAAAACAACACTCGGTGCCGCGCTGCCAGTTACAAATCTCAGCTAATTCTAAGTGATCGGTGGTGGGGTCAAAGTTCTCTAGGGAGAATATGGTGTCGTGGTGGTGTTTTAGGGTGGTAGGGCACCGCAACTGTTACATACCTAGGGAGAAATGCGGCCAGACAGGCGGAGCGTACGAGCAGGGTACTTCAGTCGCTGACGCTTCACGGTCACTGGCGCCTTGCCAGACAACAGTTTAAACCGGGGCCGGTACTAATCGTTGGCCGTTATTTACGCGTCACGACACAGCACAAAATCGATGACCGACGGCGGACCTGCTGAGCGGCGAACGATGACCGTTGTCACCCTGACAGTGTGAAGGCCGCGAGCTGGGCCCTTCAGAGCGCAGATCAGGCGCCCCGAGTGAACACAGCGAGCTGGACCCTTCAATCCGCAGATCAGGCGCCACTTGTGTACAACGCGAGCCTACACCTCAGCCTGTATAGTCCACAGCCAAATGACTTACTGACCCCCGGCCGGCCGGAGACGGAGACAAGAGGGGGACGATGACCGGCGGCGGCGCTGAACTCCGACGCGCCGCCGACAGCCCGGCGGCCATCGATAACGGCGGCCGCCGACGCCTCAGACAGCGGGCCGACGTGCCGACCGGGCCGGCCGGAAAATACGGGGACAAAGCCAGATAAACAAAGAGGATAAATTAGCCGGTCGTGATCTCCCACAAGGAACGAAAGGTCACACCCGGGCAACTGGACAGAGTTGCCATAGGATGGTACGGCATATTTCAGTGACCCTGCAGGCACTTTCATAAACCTATGTCTGACAATTAGAGCACCTGTTCAGCCAATTCATCTGGAATTAAAGATTAATTCACCCTCACAAGTTACCTCAACACTGGTCTCTACACTCAAAATACAACAGACTGAAGTTACGCCACACTTCCAGCACTGATAACAGATAACCTTTGCACACAAGCCACTCCGTCACGCTTCAAACCGCGCGCAATGGCATACCTCCGATCTGTACCACACCTCAACCATACCCTGCATCGCGTCCGAGCCTCTGGCCGACACACACACAGGCACACCTGAGCCACCTCAGAGCAGTTGTGGGCACATTTAACACCTGACACAACAGTGGGTGATTAGCCCATCAGCGGTGCACCATTGTCCCACCAGTATGCGGAGTGGACCGGGCCACTATCGGCCGACCCCTCTTCAGAACGAGAGCACGGCAGGCGCGTGTCCAGGGCTATCTGGAGGGGTGACATCACAAATAGGGGATCTACTCCAGAAGTGGTCCAAAACAGGGTTTGTGTATGCTACAGGGTTCGCGAAGTACATTGCTTAACATAAAGCCATGGGGGAAAAATGAGGACAATGCTGTTTCCAGCTTCGTGACAAGAGTTGACTGTTTCCCCACATCTATGTCACCAGTGGACAGAAGCATCGATAGATAATCTTCTGATGAAAAAAGCAAGTAAAAGTGAATGCATTAAAAAAAAAAACAGTTTCAGTGTGATAACTGTAATAGTGACTGGACAGAGTTGATGGAGGAGAAAACACAAATTACCCAAAACTATAAAAAAAGTGGCAGATCCACAAACCTGACTCTGGCAATAATGTAGTAAGTAACCCACATCCAGGCATGCACACATAGCTGGCAACGACAGAAGTTGCAAACAAATAGGAACAAACTTATATCTGTGGATCTGGGAGTCACCTGTGATCTGTGTGTGATCTGGGAGATCACAGTCCAGACCATTGGGGTCAGATCCCAGGATCAATTATTGAGATATACTCACAAGTCACATGTCTGGTATCAGTACATTAGAATGTATCAAAATGTGCCTCTACACATTCTTCCCAAAAGCTTTGAGAATCAATTATATAAGTAAATGCAATGAGTCAATTCCCAGACCAATTGTTTTCTAATATTGGCCATGCTCTCTAATAGTCCATTACTCTCCTATGAATAATGGATGGATACTTCAATGCTCTGTATTACTGCATTAGAAGTTAGGACACTGGTTGCTTGCAATGCATACCATTCAACATCAGTAATACTGCACCCAGATTGTTTGGGATCATGATTGGCTCGTCTTGAATGCCAGAAGTCCACAGTAATAATTACACTGTTTTCATTTCATAAATTTATATCATTTGACAACCAAGACATGTGTAAACAAAAGACAACAGAACAATATAACAGCATACAGAGAGAACAGGCTCCTGGAGGTTATGCGATGTGTGATTATGTACTAGTTAATGAGCCTTCTCACACCTTCCTTAATTGGCATAATTTTGTGAAGAAAACACATGTGAATCATGTCACATACACATTAATCATCATCAGTCATGGTTTCTTATCATTTTCAGACTTGGTATTTGAGTATTAAACCAAGATTAAAATCCATAAGCAGAATGAAATCGGGTACAGTAAATTTATAATATTACAGAAAACTGCAACTGGCCATACATTTCATCAGTTCTCTAAAACTTCTACAAATTTTCACATGACTAGCAACAAAGTGTTTTCAAGTCAGTCAAAATATTAGAAATTTGCAATATCTTAAACACCCTCTCAGTAGACAGTACCTATGCAATAGGGAGAAAATGGCCTAAAAAGAACATATTGTTAAATTTAAATGTTTATCAGAATGGTGATGACTCTCATAGTTTGTCCCTCAAAGAATCAAGATTGCTACACACATTCTATGAGAGAATCTAAAAAAAAACATAATTTATTCAAGACCTTATACCAACAGCTCATAGTTTAATATACCAAGCTTGCCTTCCACCATGACATCAAAGAACTTGATGTAATTTACAAGGCTTTCTTCCAAGTAATGTGGATTACTGAGAGTGAATTTCTGAAATTTCTGAAAGTGGAAAAGTTATCTTGGTTGAAAGTCCAATTTATTGTCCATGAGAAGGTAACTAAAGAGCTCTGTATTTGAGCTTACTGAGAATAGGAACAACAGGTCAAGTGGTCTTCTCAATTCCCAGCATTCCAGGTGAGGCAAGGAAGAAAAGGCAAGGTGCATTGAATGCAATTTATGTGACACCATGCATAAAACATGAGTGCCTTAAATTGAAAGATTGATTTAAGAAACTATGTTGATAGCCACATGCTATAGATGTCATCTATTAGTATTGTTAGGAATACAAAGAAAATACTGATAATAAATGGCTGACCACATAACACAAAATCTTAAGCAAGTCCTTCAGCCACAATTGATGTACTCAGTTTAGCCAAATTTGATGAGACAAAGTTAGTGAGTACAAGGCATAAGCATATCACAGGAACGTAACTGATACTATTTTGATGATAAACTTGCTTTACCCTCAACTTCTTTATTTTCCATCAGCATATCAATATATGGGGTCACTGAATGCAATAAGCAAAGAGAAACTTTGTTTAAACTTAAGCATGCATTGGGATTGTTTAAGTGGCAGTGACAGAATGCATGGATGTGCTGGTAGTCAGAAGAAAAAAAATTAACTTAACATTTGGTAATTACCAATAAAAAGCAAGTAAGTACTAAATATCAAAACAAACAGTATAGAGCAAGAAATGTAAGGCAAGCTAACGTAAGGTCAGTCGCCCAGACATGCTGAAATACATCAGACATTTCATGGTGGTGTAAGGTTTCTGAAGAACCAATATACCAGTAATACTGTGAAATGCCTGGTATTGGTATTATGGGATGCATGTCTGACCTTATGCCCATTTACCCTAATCCATGTTAAATTTGTTAACTTTGGGATGCCTGCCTTAACTTTGTAGAATGCAATAGCAACTTTGTATTATGTGTAGCATGCAATTTAACATAACATAACATAACATAACATAACATACAGGAAGTACAAACTTTCTAAATCCAAATCCATAGAAATTCCATTACACTGCCTTCCTTTCTATCACTAATTGATGGTGATGATTGGGGCGTATGGCACCACAATCACTAATATATGGGACATCAATACATGAGGAAAAATTGCAGCATTCAAGAGAGGAAAAACACCCTGACCAATTGAAAGCCATTATTTATCATGCATGTTGATGTGTCGACTTGCCAAGGATAAATACCTTACTGAATGACCTGTGAACTGGTGTGCAACATCAACATGATCAGTACAAGTACATAAACATGGGACAATCAGGTCAGACAACTTGCATTGATCTCCTCACCTGAACACACAATGACGGTTATTCCAACAAACGATTTTGCAACAAATAACTCAAAATAACTAACTAATGAAGCACATATCATCGAAAAATCACCACAATATCAACCCGCGCCCAACGAAACCTTCCGCATCCAATCAACTATTGTCAACAATTAGGCAAATCTGGCGCACAACATAGGAGAGCAGCCATTCTTGTGACGTCGGAAATAGGCTTTTACCAAGTTGGACCTAAATATCGATTCTATTTCTTATGTATGCATGTAAGTATAAAATAACGACACACTTTTGATAAATCTTCGTTTATTGTTCAAAAAGTTGTGAAACTAATAGTACTTAAAGGTACCCATCACTACCCTTACTCTTCAGAAGCGATACCTAGCGGTAGGGAAAAGAAACTATGGTATGACAGGAGCGCACATTTATACAAGATGTCGCTGAGCTCCTTTTCCGGAGACAGCCGGCTCGCCGCTCAGTGAACATGACGTGCAAGGGCGGATCCAGCCGGCCGTTGGGGGGGGGGGAGGGCAACCAGTTTGAGCAGACCTTACCTAGGTACCCCCAATTTCGAATTTCTCCACGGATATGGGCCACTTTATTTTGCAACCACACGATTTTTAATCATTTCAGTTTTTTGTTTAGCTTTTCGACCTTTTAGGATATAAAAAAGGTGTACCTATGTTTTCGTTCCAGACTGCAACGAAAAAACATGCAAATGTGTGCTGAATCAAATCGACCTTGCCCTTAACCCGCGAGTTACTGGGGGCTATTTTTTGCCCCCTCCCGTTATTTTGAAATAACACCTAAACGAACACCGTTATCGTCACCAAACTTGCAATACCTTCTCCCACATCAATTTTACACTTGTTGGCAAACGGAAAAATATGAGGCTATGATAGATCAACCGGGAATGACGTCAGAGTGACGTCATGTTCTTCGGTTTTTATTTCAAAATAATGGTTTACAGAAAACGCTGTCAAAGGTACGATAATTGAGATAAACTAAATTGTTTTAAATCAAATTACTGACAATAGACCGGGCTATCAAACGGCTATCTAGGATTTTTTAGGTTTTTTGAAATTCAAAATTTTGAGAAATCCAATTTTTTTTTTAAACAAAATTTTCAAGAAAAAATCAGAATTATCCAAAAACCGGAATATATGTGATCGAGACGTATGCGGTGAATATGTGTACCAAATTTAAAGTCGATATCTTTATAAATGACCGAGTTATAACCTTTAAATGACAAAAATCGACCACTTCTCACAGCATTACTATGCTGTGCATTTCCGCAAAAACGCATTTCCATTTTTGCTTTTTACTTCTATTTATATGGAACAAACAATGTTCCAATGTCATTTTTCGCGTTCTAGACGAAAAACTAACCCATAAACATGTGTTACAACGCCTAATGACCGTAATCTGCAGTTCGACCTCGTGACCTCGGATGACCTTGACCTGACCTAAGGTCATAAACAGCTTATAAAGGTACTTAGAAGTGTCAGACACACGAATCATACCGATTTATCGACAGTTTATGCGTTTAATATCGCAATTTTGCGCGACAATTCCATCCATCGAGACCTTTTGACACGGTCAAACATTTTGTACTTGACCTGACCTGTGACGTCATCGGTGACCCTGAGGTCAATAATATTATGTTTCCCTCAATAAATTTCCCAGGGCTATCGAATGCCGTTTGAATTTTTACATTCGGTCCAGTAGTTCCGGAGATCAGAGGGGGAGGGGGCAAAAAATAGCCCCCCCCCCCCCCCCCCAGTAAGTCGCGTTATGAAATATACCCCAGTAACTCGCGGGTTAAGAGCAAGGACGAATCCATTCGTTCGTCTTCGGGGCCAATACTTTTTGCTACAAGGTTCGACGACCCTTGGCAAAAAAAAACAAGAGTACCTATCCTAGATTTGAATAGATGCTTTGCGGTCATGGGGAAAATGTTAGTGGAAAGAAGATAACAGAAAATTAAAACAGAAATTGGAGCATCAAATAAATGTTAGTTTTCTTCAAAAATTTCCAGCCCCGAATATCGGATAGTAAACCAGGGGAGGGTCAGAGTCAGACCGGAAAAATTACTACGCATTTCGCTGCACAAATGTTTGTCGTTGTTATCTGTTGCGCTCCGATAAAATAACTAAAGGCGAGGACGTCAAACATGATCGAACCAGTTGCACTTCCGCCATTCAAAACAATAATATAGATGACCCGATCATGGCGTCAAATTCAATATGAATTTCAAGAAACTTTAGCTACCCACAGGGGCGCAGCCAGGGGGAGAGGGGTTGGAGGGCAAGGGGGCAATTGCCCCCCCCCCCCTTACGGGTCAGAGGGGGCCCCGCCGAGATTAGCCCAGATACCATTTGCATTAGCTAAATAGCTTTCAAAAAGTCACAGAGGAGCCCTCAAACCAGGCAAGGGTCACTCTGATGCATGTCAAGGGCCCTCAGAGACACCGAAGGGCTTTCGAAGCCGACCCAGGGGGCCCCTTGGGCAATTCCAGAGGCCCATTGAGCTCACCGAGAGGCCCACAAAACTGTCCAGGGGCCTCTCGAGCATGTCCAGGGGCCCATTGAGCCCACTTAAGGGCGCAAAAACATGCCCAGGGACCTTTCAAGCATGCCCTGGGGCCCATTGAGCCCACTCAGGGGCCCCAAAAACCTGCCCAGGGGCCTCTAGAGCATGTCCATTTGTCCAGGGGCCAATTGAGCCCAACCACGGCCCAACAAACCTGCCCAATGGCCTCTCGAGCATGTCCATGGGCCCATTGAGTATGTTCAATGGCCTCTCGAGCCCGGCCAGGGGCCCATTATAGTCTGTTTTGGGGCCTCTTGAACCTGCCCAGGGGCCCATTATAGTTTTCCCAGAGGCCCATTGAGTCTGTTCAGGGGCCTCTCGAACCTGCCCAGGGGCCATTAGAGCCTGCCAGGGGCCTCTCGAGCTTGCCCAGGGGCCCATTGAGTCTGTTCAAGGGCCTCTTGAACCTGCCTAGGGGTAATTAAAGTCTGTTCAGGGGCCTCTCGAGCTTTCCCAATGGTCCATTGATCCTGTTCAGGGGCCTCTCGAACCTGCCCATGGCCTATTAGAGTCTGCTTAGAGCCTCTCGGCTTGCCAAGGGGCCATCGAGTCTGTTCAGGGCCCTCTCAAGCTTATCCAGAGGGCATCGAGTATGGGAACGGGGCCCTCGACCCTGCCCAGGGGTTGCTAGCCGTCGCCTGGAGCGCCTGTTATAGCTGGAGCGCCTGCTAGCCGTGGTCGGCGCGGTTATAATGAGCGGTAATGTGCTGTACTCTGACCCACCTGGTGCAATGTTTCTTCGGTTTCAAAATGGTAATTTGCTAAGTCTGATGCGTTTTTGAATGGTGATGGTAGTACAAAACAATGTAACAATTTTCCTCTCAGGAGAGTGTGTGCTGCAATATTTGTCAGTCAGGGGCGTCGCCGACGGGAGGGTCGGGGGGGGGGGGGCGGGGAGGCATGGGTGGAGCTTTTCAGAAAAAGTTAGTGGGGTGAAATGTCGTATCGGGTGTTTTTTTGTTGCATGGCTAAGGGTGAAAATTACCATTTAACGCCAGAATACATTCAAATCTGACAAAAGTTGGTGGGGCAAAACACAAAGTTGGTGGGGCAATGGCCCCACCATTTGAATAGAAAACTCCACCCATGGGGGAGGTTTAGGCAAACTCCCCCACTTTTAGAAGGCGGGGGTGGGTCGCCAAAATATGATGTAAGTTCATTGCATTTTGCATATAAAAATTCCTTCCGAGAGATATTTCAAGTTAAACTTTATAAGCGTTCCACACTTTCAACGACCGGTACTTGCAAGTACTTTTCAGTTCCCATCAAACTCCGGGCTTTCCCGTATTACTTTTTTACGCAATGATGTTGAAAATATATTTCGCGTTCTGCTTGTTGTGGTTATATGCCCGCCCCTCCTTGTTTGTTTGTTTTGTAACTCCCCCACTTTTAGAAGGCGGGGGTGGGTCGCCAAAATATGATGTAAGTTCATTGCATTTTGCATATAAAAATTCCTTCCGAGAGATATTTCAAGTTAAACTTTATAAGCGTTCCACACTTTTAACGACCGGTACTTGCAAGTACTTTTCAGTTTCCATCAAACTCCGGGCTTTCCCGTATTACTTTTTTACGCAATGATGTTGAAAATATATTTCGCGTTCTGCTTGTTGTGGTTATATGCCCGCCCCTCCTTTGTTTGTTTGTTTTGTTTATTTGCACAAATCGTCGACGGGATACCCCAATGATGGACGAAGTCAAAATGTAAAATTACCTAAAGCTACAAGACATTAGACAAATACTTGTTAAAATATACGAAATACACCCTAAACATAAAATATGACATGAACGAAACATCCAGCACACACAGCACAACATCAGTTACAACGATGCGACGTACAGCCTCACTTCGGTGAGGAACTGATGGTACGTACCGGCAACGTTCAGCCACAGCCGGAACTTATGCTCTATGCGCTGCAGCCTATCAGTGTGCGTTCGAGCGGCACCGCCCCATATCACGCTACAATATTCCATATTTGAGCAGACGTAGGCAAAATACGACGTCAGTACTGATGTCTCTTTGATATATCCTCTCGGGTTAGCCCTCTGGTACGATCTAATAAGAACGCCAAGGCTCATCTCATGGTATTTTCGATATGATTGCTAAATGGCAGCTTTGTGTCTAGAATTACTCCTAAATCGCGAATATATTTCACGTCTTCCAACGTGGTGTTTCCGATCGAATATTTTGTCACTATTGGCTTCATTCTCAGTGTCATCCGAAAAGATTTGCACTTGGACGGGTTCAGTTTGGGCATCTAAGTTGTGGACCACTTATAGAGCTGATTTAAATCTTTCTGGAGTACTTCAGCGTCGCTTTGACAAACAATTTTTCTGAACAGTTTTGCATCATCAGGAAACATCAGAACACGAGAGGATATACCGTCCGGCAAGTCATTAATGTATATAAGGAGAACAAAATTGGAGAGATCAATCCGCCTTCCGGTGTTCCCGACGTTACCCGGCACCACTCTGAGCACTTGCCGTTGACTACCACTCGCTGTTCCCGGTTATCTAGGTAAGATGTGAACCATTTTAGGTCCGAACCAGTGATATTGTACGAATTTTGAAGTTTGTGTACCAGAAGAGAATGATTTACACTTTGAAAGGCTGCCGAAAAATCTGTATAGATGCAATCGGTTTGAAGTCGCTCTTCGATTGAGTCCCAAGAAGTGACCAGTAGTGATGCCAGGTTAAATGCGCACGACCTACCCGACATGAATCCATGTTGTGCTGGTGAGATAGCGGGCGCCACATGTCGCAAAAGGCCTATATACACAACTTTTTCAAGTACCTTGCCAAAGAGGGAAATCAGCGATATAGACCGGTAGCAGTTCGGATCTTTTACACTACCCTTTTTGAAGACAGGCACAACATTCACCCGTTTCCAGAGTTCCGGAAACACACCTCGTCTCAATGACAGTTGACAAATCTTGGTTAACGGAAGGACGAACGCTTAACTGCATTCCCGAATAATACGAACAGTGATCCCGTCCTGGTCACACGCCTTGTTGGCAGGGATACTCTCGAGAATCGACACGAGAAAGTTTTGGCACATATTCTCAAAAGATAGAGCGCAGGAAACATATTGCATACCTTCATGATAAATAACCATGCGTAGGGAGGCTAATTTACTGAATTCGTTACCAAGTACTTGCTGAGTACCGACCGTTATAAGCGTGGATCGCTTATCGGTAGGAAACTGCCAATATCTTTCGGTAGGAATGCTTATATGCAAAGTGTAATGAATTTACATCATATTTTGACATCGTCTATCGATTTCAGGTGCTAACTCCATGTTTTGGAAAAAGGTGAATATTTCCCTTTAAGTAATTTCGACACAGGACCAGCGGACCCGGTTTCATGTCCGCTGTTCCGGGCCACGATCGGGACATGAACGCTCACCGCCGGAGGCAGGTACACTCTCTGGCACGTAGTATCTGATCATGACACCTCGTTAATATCCGCTCAGCCGCCAGGGCGGCGCGGCGGCCCCTTGTCAGAAACTGTATTTGGCGTCAGGCGGAGCGAGGCGGAGCCAGAACACCATGCAGCTACTATATACGATTTCTCGTGAAATACAAAGAGAAACTTACTTCTTTCTCCACATATAACCATCAGTTGTCCAAACCAAAGTCATATTCGTAGTTTTGAGCTCAAGATGCGCCGTATGGTTGAATTTCAAGACAACTTTCAAGGTGACCTATTCCCTTTAAACTTGATAAGTGTTCCACACTTTTAACGGCCGGTACTTGCAAGTACTTTTCGGTTTCCATCAAACTCCGGGCTTTTTCCGTATTGATTTTTTACGTAATGTGTGGAAAATATATTTTTCGTTCTGCTTGTGATTATATGCCCGCCCAACCTTTAAAATTAACAACCATTGAATAAAAAGGTAACCAAATTAGCAGTTAACTTTTGCACCCAACGGCGGCCAAGTTGCGACCCTCAATTTGTGAAAATTGGTTAATTTATTTTTAACATTAGGAGTTTTGTATAGCTTCGTCTCTGGCTGTATATAATACTATGCTTTATATTATCATCAAGAAAAAGAAAGAAAAATCCCGAAAAAAATTAACAAACAATACAAAAACTGGCAATTAAATTGGAAGCTCATCGATGCACATCGACGGCGACCTATTTAGTGTCGGCGATTTGTTTAGAAGTGCCCTTTCAACAACGTTGAACAGATTGAAACAAAAGCGCCAGATGCAAGGGCATTACCGTAGGGGGGGGGGGGGGCACCGTCCCCCCAGTCGTCAGGCTGGGGGAAATTGTCACCTCCCAGTTTTGGAGCATAAATCTATACTTTGTTCGGAAATATTGCAGGTTTCAATATCAGAAAAGCATTGGAAAAAAGCATCAGTGCAATGGAAGAATGGAAGGGATCAGGACGATATTTTTACTTTTCTTGAGGGAAGCTGACAGGAATTTAAATGGAATTTTGGTAGCAGATAAACGGGCATATCATGGCGTAATGTGCCCTATATGTTGTTTAGGCACACTTTGTGCTTGCTGAAAGGAAACACCGGCGGATAGTTTTACGACTTGAACGTTTTTGTGTGAAAGTTTTCAGTTACTTCGACCGAATATAGCTGCAAAGAAATAAGCTTCTGAAAACCATGGCTACGGTCGGGCCGCTCATACGTAGATTGTTCCTCCTAGTTGACGGAAGACCTCGCTCCGCTCGGTAATCAAACTGCTCATGCCGGGTCCTGACCCAGAAAATATATCCATTCAAAAGCTTCGGACTAAATTTATAAAATATAATATGCAAGCCATTTCAGTTAGAAAACACACGCCAGTGGCGTTGCCTTGTATCGCACCACCAACCTCCTAAATATCTATCAAACCCTGACCCCATGACCACCGAGCCAGTGTCTCCCGAAAGCAAAAACCCAGTCCAGTGGCAGCCGGGTGGCGCATATAAGTTCTGATATTCACGGCATATTAATAATTAGTATAATTGCAGTCTATTGTGATCATGGATCGACACCAAATTTGCCTACGCTAGTGCGACCCTACATCCCCACTAGTATGCCAAAATTCGCGATTTTGACTGCAAGGTGCGCGGAGTTATTAAGCAATCGGATGATATCCGAACGTACAGATGGACAAGTGGCTGCCACTTCTTATTATTAGTATGAAATAGCTTTCTATCAGGGGTTTAGAATCCTATTCAGTTGGGAGAGGGCTTCAACCCCCCCCCCCCCCAACTTGGACGAGGAAGTGAGTCAGATCCAGGGAGAAATCTGTATTTTGTGGATTTTGATGGTACTATAAGCGATTTAAAAAAAAAAATCATATCAGCCTCCCCAACTTTTCTGGAGAAGCTATACCCTGCTTTCTATGTAACACGAATAACTAGAATATGTATCCAAACGGCGATGAGCGAATCGTCTGGCAGTGCCTATCGAATATAGAGTCGTTTGAACTATATACCATGAAGATTTCCGAAGAAGTTGTTGTTTTTCATCTATCACCGGTTATAGTTTTCATAGGAAAAAATATAGCTGGTAGTTACAACTAAAAATTACGTTCCTAAGTAAAAATTATAAGGTAAAACTGATTTTCCTCACATTGTCGCGAACCGTACTGATGGTCTATTCGGCACTTCGTCCCCCCCCCCCCCACTAAAAAATCCGTGGCGACGCCCCTAGAAGCATGTGTCGCTTTCCAATAGTGGAGGGAAAATACCGATCATGAACTCACGTTAACCCGCCATTGACTGGGGGAGGGGCGTTTTACGCCCCCCCCCCCCCCCCCTGAAGAATTTTCGCAATAGCTGAAAAAGTAATAACGCTATCAACGTGAAACTTCGGGTACCTCTTTATAAATCATAGTTATACGTCTTGTGTGAAAAATTAAGAAATTTCGTCGATTTTTTTTTCTCTCGAGTTATAGCGAATTTAGTGACGTCACTACACACGAGTTTTACACTAAAATCAGCTACATTTTTCCAAGCTGTACAAATACCATATTTCAAGCAAAATGCAATCGAAAAACGTCAAAAGATAGAAAATTGCAAGGGCTACAAACTGGATATCTTGGATTTAAAAAAAATCGTTTTTGACTCCCAAAAACTAAAAAAACTTTGTTTTTTGGGGGGGATTATCACAAAATCAAAATTTTCTTAAATATTCAAAAAACCGGAAGATATATCACAGAACCATACCTAGGCAACTAACATACCCAATGTAAAACTGATATCTCCATTTTGGACTGACTTATGACATCTAAAGTATGGGTAACTCATGACGTCATATTGTGAAATTGCGTTTTGTTGGCTTTTGTTGACCAGATACAGACACATAAATCCCAGAACTGTATTCCTGAGAGAAAGCTGCTCCATCAGCATGCCTTCTTTGTTTATATTTATCAATTTCAAATTTTGACCTTCAGTGACCTGAACTTGACCTGAACTTGACAATAACTTCGCGTAAATGAATTCAGTTGGTAAAATGGCTATCACTGTCGAATTCTACGTGGCAATAACCCATACAAAATGTGTTGCATGACCTTCATAGATATTTTGCGCATTGTGATTTTTTTGTGACCTGACCTTGACCTTGACCTTTGCTAACAATCTCACTTTAGCCCATGCGGGATGTGTATAATACCTTTGGCAGCACTTTGGGTGATCATGGTCGTAATCGATGACTTTTGCTGGAAAGTATGGCCCATAAACTAAAATACGTCGATTTTGACCTTTGACCTGACCGTGACCTGACATTTGACCTCACTTAAAAATTTTTGCATGCTTTAGATTCATCTCATTGAGAGCTTTCGAATGCCGCATTGCGCGTCTCGCTGCGATATCTGGTTCGGAAGATAACCAGGGGGCGGCGTTTAACGCCCCCGCCCCCAATCAATGGCGTTCGGCTGAGACCCCCAGTCAATGCCGGATTAAAGGAAATAGTTCACCTTCAGCATGGGATTTTGAACTGAAATAGCAGTTTTGTAGCCCGTGTTGAGAAATCCTTATCTGCAACTTTTATTGGCTGAAAAGACTCTCCAGCCGAAGATATTTGACTTTTTGGCGAAGGAATGCGGCGCATATATGATATACCGTACCGTCTGAGAGTGCCAGCACTACCAGGGCGCATGCGCAGACCAATGACGCACACCATAACATTAATAATTTACGACCTTCTGTCCTGAATTGGCGCCATGTAGGACCATTTTTAAAAAGAAAAAAAGAAACTGTATTACAAAATATAATAAAATCGTGTTCTGAAAAATGTTCCGAAGGTGAACTATTTCCTTTAAGAAGTATATGTACTTGCTTTTTAATGTGTCAAAACTTCCAACTTTGAATAAGGGAATAATTGTATGTAATTCTTAAATTTATATCACATCATTTTAATACCATAACGGTAGCCAAAGAAATTGTTGCTAACAAAATAAAAAGGTCATTATTTCCCTTTAAGGAAATGTTGTTGGGCGGTAGAATAGGTACAACACACTGATGCTCGACTTGACACTGACTCAGCCATAGACCTCAGTGGGTACTAAATATTCCATTTACATCTTTTCCTCTAAATAGAATCAAGAAAACTTTCATAATGTAAATTTTGTTTTACTATGGAAAGCCGCGCTTTTTAAACTAAAAGTATAGGTACATAGAAAGTGAGATTGATGTATGATATATCTGTTTCAGTTATCGACAGTTATACCCAAACAAGCTGTAGTAACATTCGTGCAGGTGAACGACTGTCACTTTTTTGCGTCCTGTGGTGGATTTTTTTCCTTCAAAATATACCATACCAACATACTAATATGCATTATGCTTATATAGCATGCACAAACGGCAGGCCCGAGATTGGCCTGTTTAATTGACATCCGGAGTAGATCCCTGCAATACATTGTCTGGCATCCGAGAGCCATTTGTTTACTATGGCTCTCAGCTAAGTAAACAAAGTAAAAGTAAAAGACAGCTAAGAGAATAGATACTCTTCTTTGTGATATGTCCTTTGTAACAGCACAGGCCACTGAGCAGTGAGCACCTCCCCACTCTCATTGGGCTAGCACCTCCCCACTCTCATTGGGCCAGCACCTCCCCACTCTCATTGGGCCAGCACCTCCCCACTCTCATTGAGCCAGCACCTCCCCACTCTCATTGGGCCAGCACCTCCCCACTCTCATTTGGCCAGCACCTCCCCACTCTCATTGGGCCAGCACCTCCCCACTCTCATTTGGCCAGCACCTCCCCACTCTCATTGGGCCAGCATCTCCCCACTCTCTTGTCTCTCGACACTCGTGCGTCTTCCTCGCGTCTTCTTCGCGTCTTCCTCGCGTCTTCCTCGCGTCTTCGTCGCGTCTTCTTCGCGTCTTCTTCGCGTCTTCTTCGCGTTTTCTTCGCGTTTTCTTCGCGTCTTCTTCGCGTCTTCCTCACGTCTTCCTCACGTCTTCCTCGCGTCTTCCTGGCGTCTAACTCGCGTCTTTCTCGCGTATTCTTCGCGTCTTCCTCGCGTCTTCCTCGCTTCTTCCTCGTGTCTTCTTGACGTCTTCCTCGCGCCTTCCTCGCGTCTTCCTCGCGTCTTACTCGCGTCTTCCTCGCGTCTTCCTCGCGTCTTCCTCGCGTCTACCTCGTGTCTTCTTCGCGTCTTCCTCGCGTCTTCCTCGCATCTTCCTCGCGTCTTCCTCGCGTTTTCCTCGCGTCTACCTCGCCGTCTTCTTCGCCTCTTCTCGCGTCTTCCTCGCGTCTCCTCGCATCTTCCTCGTGTCTTCCTCGCGTCTCCAGCGCCGTCATCGACTGGCGCTGAATAGAGCTGTAAACGTAACAGCAGGGCGGAGCGGCCGGGCGGAACTACACGTCGGTAACCCTTTGTGGCCGCTGCCGCCCCGTGTGACGTCACACACACCGCCACATTGGGCGGGCAGCGGCATTTAGCGCGACATAATTGTGTATCGACTTTCCCTGGGAATCAGATGTATTAAATCAATATGAGCTTTCATAAGATGATGTCTTATGCATTCGCGATTGTCAATTTGTTGAGAGGTAATTCACCGAGAGGTATTCAACGTTGAACAGATTGGAACAAAAGCGCCAGATATGTCGCGCTCCCAATAGTGAAGGGAAAACACCGATCATGAACTCCGAAAGAAGTATATGTACTTGTTTTTTTTCTCTCTCAAATTTCTCCACAAAAAATCAAAATATAAAAAGTTGTTATTTCATTTTTTTAATTGAGACGCGATCAATTTGATACCATAAAATAATACAGATCAATAAATAAAAAGGTAAATATTTCCCTTCATAGCTAGAAGGTGCTCGAACATATTTTCAGATATTGTAATGAAATATTTGCAATTGAAACTTATTTAAATAAATTTCTAAGGTATGTATTTTTGAGATTAAAACTAATAGTACTGACAGAGAAAATTACGGTGTCCAACTCTTGCTCAAACCAGTGCGCCAAATTGAAGATATTCAATTAAAGACATGAATACTTAGTATTAACCAGTAAGACGCCTTAATCGGCGAAGGACGAGCGAGCGAGAGTTATGGAACAAGGGTGTGCACGTGCGCACGTGCAGTGTGACCCAGAGTTTGACTTGCGTGACATTGCCAGTAGTGTGGTCCTAAACCACACACCAAATTTCAGCTTAATCGGTCCACCCATTTCTCAGCTATAGCAGGATAACGTTTTCTGATACTCCTGACGCGGCACGTGCCACGCGCCATGCTGACCCCTCACGTGAGACGAAACATGTCAATTACATAATTGATTGAATGGGGCTATCAGATGGCGAAGACCGCTTGTCAATCAGATGCGGGATTCCAAATATATAAGCTCCTCAAAAGCGTTGTGGTCGGTCGGGCCGGGTCGGGTCGGGTCGGGTCGGGTCGGGTCGGGTCGGATCGGCCGGCTGTGATGTGAGGCAAATCCCGTATTCAGTGGGGACTCGCGAGCGCTTCGCGTTCGCTCGCTCAGTAATTTCATTTTTGTGATATGGAGATGTTCCGCATAGAAGAGTAATGTGCACAAAAAGTAACTGGGAATGTATTGCTTATAATTTCATCCGACTGTCGGGGGTAAATTTTCACCGAACTTTCATCACGAGTAACCTTTTCCGATACACCGATGTTTTAACATCGTGCCTTTTTAAACATGGCCATTTTAAAACCCATTTGTGATCAATGTTCCCATTTGGGAATATAACGTTTTGCTCCGAACTTTTGCTCTCTTGCACTCTTGCTCTGAAACTTTTGATCCGGGAGCATTGTGCTTCTGGCAGACCTCCAGTAAAACACATCCTAAACTGAAATCTAGCAGTCATTATTTTAATAATAAAATCGTCACAATCGTTACAATCCGTACCAGAAAGTTATATCTCTTCATATGCTCGGTCACAAATGGGTTAAATGACCACACTATCCACATAATCTCCCATAAAATCATGTTCATCTGACTAAGCAGAACCGCTCTCCCCTCCCTCTCCTTCTCCCCCTCCCTCTCCCTCCCTTCGATAATCCGCCGCTGCAGAGCTCACTGCACACTGTGCCGCTCCACATTAAAATTTAATCTGCTCCGCCATCTTGTTTGCGGCGCGGCCGCATCAAAGGAATCAATAAAAATGGCCGGTTCTATCGGTCACGTATAAATAGAGTTGTGTGAGCGGCGACCGTATATCAGGGCCGCAATAAACCTGCCAGCGCCACGACTAATTGGCGACCCACGGAAAGCCGGCACCGCCGCACACCGCCGCCCGCGCCGTCGCCCGGCACTGCCCGGCGCCGCCGAGCGGACCGCCGCACCGCCCGGCACCGCCGAGCGGACCGCCGCACCGCCCGGCACCGCCGAGCGGACCGCCGCACCGCCCGGCACCGCCGAGCGGACCGCCGCACCGCCGCACCGCCGCACCTCCGCACCGCCGAGCGGGCCGCCCGGCATCGCCGAGCGGACCGCCGCACCGCCCGGCACCGCCGAGCGGACCGCCGCACCGCCGCACCGCCGAGCGGGCCGCCCGGCACCGCCGAGCGGACCGCGGTCCGCCGATCGGACCAGACCAGCAGACCCCGCCGGCTGAGCTGAGCAGACCTTGGCTAACACATCAGACACGCGACAAAACGTCGTTTGAAACCTAATATTCCGTAAAGTTGCCTGGTTAATAATTTGTCTGAATATGAAATGGGCATTTTCCCCATGCAGTCACAGTATAGTATCACAGTATCAGTATATCTGTATACTACAGTCACAGTATACAGCTATATAGTATCGGATCTACGAGAGATCAAGGACATGCACCAGGACGGAGACGACGGAGGGTGGGTCATTATATGTGAAATAGCTCCTTAGATGTGAAAGGAGTGAGTGAGTGGAGTGAGTGATCTCAGCTGGGATCTTGGCTGCATGCTACATGCTAACATAGCAACTCGAAACAACACAGAGATGGCTGCACCAGCTGAGCGCGTGATCAAAGGTAAGGACGATACATTTTGTTTTATCTCTCCAGAAACATAAAGTAAACGGCGATCGCAAAACGTTGCAGAAAGTTAGAGTGTCACTTTACAAGTAGTCAGGGATTTCACGTGGGTCAATACTCAATACTCAATAGTTTAGGCTCCAGAGGTTACGATGACATTTTATTTAACAAACAAAAAAATGTGAATAACTTGTTATCGGTTGAACATAAAGCAATAATTTTAACACCATCGTATTTGTCTCGTCAATGCGCTACGAAAAATATTAATCGTGTCCTGGTTAGGTCAACTTCAAAATTTGACCTCAGGTCAATGTCATTTGGTGACCCAGGTATGTCATGTTGCATTCGGGGCGATGCATCTGGACAAGACAAACACATTGGTGTCATTCGCACGTCTCTATCTATATTCTATCAAGAGTTATCGCCAATACAGATTTCCGGCGATGCGCCACCAACTGTCTCAGACTACGCAATCTTGCAAAAACCGGAAAAAGTTCAAAACTGTGATTTTTTGCGTACTTGCGTACTTGCGTTATTGCGTCTTTTGCAGAATTGCGTACTTCCGTGCTGCGTCTTTTGCAAGTTTGCGTGATATTTCATGCGGACTTTGCGTACTGTTGCAGTGTGGCTCAGTCAATGCATTTTCTATCAACTGAACATTTTTAGACTACGCAAAAGACGCAAACTTGCAAAAACCGTGCGTACTTTGTGTACTATCACGCATAGTGTAGCCTGGGCTTAAACGTAAGCCTGGGCTGGCTGAGCTGGATCTGCGCAATTTACCTCGTACGCTTTCATGTGCCTAACATATATGGGTGTAGCGGAGCGCTCGGGTGAACCTGGGATCTTGGCTAGTGAGCTCGTTCGTGTTATGTTTTGTGTCAGTGCAGCCTCAGCCTCAAGGGGGAGATGTTATGTTGCGTATGAAGGTAAAGTGTTGCCAGGGATAAGTCAATGGGGAAATATACAAATGCTAAGGATATGCATGCTATTAGTCCAATTACTTCTGGATCATGTTATTATAGGATATTCTTGATGATCCAAGTGTAAGTTTTGTTCAGTGACTATTGGGTTATTTGAGGTCATGCGAGGTCACCATCACTTTTTTGTTAATAACTCCCGACATAATGAAGATAGAGGAGTGCAACAGACATCAATGTGTTTGTCTCGTCGAGACACGTCTTCCCATATGCAACATGCCCTACTTGAGTCACCACTTGACCTTGACCTGAGGTAATTTTTTTACGTTAAGTTAACAAGGTTACAATGCACATCATTCGAAGTGCCTTGACAAGATATACACAATGGCGTAAACAGTTTTCCGTTATCTTTACTAAATAAAAAGTTAATAGCGAAAAATTATTTAGCCAAAAAACGTCATATTTTTTTTGACCTCTGGAGCCTCAAGTATTGACCTGAAATCAAATTCGAGGACACCTTAGCGATTGAAAATTCCACTGGCTGGCGTTTGCTTTTTTCGGTTTGTTTCTAACTAGCATAGTTTCTGAGATATATGGGAATTTCTGGAGCGATGTCCTAAAACAGGAAAAACTGGAAAATTTGACCTTTGATGACCTCTGGTGACCTCAATTTTGACCTGACCTAAAATAATACTGAATACTTTCGATAGAACATGTATCAAGCTATCAAATGCCGTTTTCTTCTTCTCGCTACGTAGCATAGTTTTTTAGATATCAGGGGAGCGGAAATTACCCCCCCCCCCCCCCTGCAGTTCGTGTTCGGCTCAAAGTCCCGAACACACAAAAGCGCACAGGGCTCTTTTGAACGTCCAATGGACCCTCTGGCCTTTCAGAGAGGGTCCTGGTGGCCCTAAATGGTCTCTGCAGTGCTCTAAGATCTCTAAAGACCACGCTTCGCGTGGTCTTCCGACTCTTAACCCGCGCACAATTTGCAGTGCGCGGGTTCAATGCAGTGTGCGGGTTAAGAGTCGGAAGACCACGCGAAGCGTGGTCCTTAGAGAGCTTAGAGCACTGCAGAGACCATTTAGGGCCACCAGGGCCCTCTCTGAAAGGCCAGAGGGTTCATTGGACGTTCAAAAGAGCCCTGTGCATGTTAGAGGGGCCCCTGACCAGACCGAAAGGGCCAGATGGCCCCTGAACACGTCGAGTGGGTCAGAGGGCCTCTGTACACGTCGAATGGGCCCCTAGCCAGCATAGAGGGGCCCCTGGGCATGTCCAGAGGCCCCTGAGTCGGCAGGGCGACAAAGCAGCCAGCGCAGTCCCTTGCCAGGTCGTAAGGGCCCCTGAGCAGGCTGGAAGGCCCCTGTACCAGAGGGCCCCTGGGAAGTTCAAAGGGCCCTGTGCAGGTCAGAGGGGCCCCTGACCAGACCGAAAGGGCCCCTGGGTGGGTCAGAAGGTCCCCTGAACATGCCGAATGGGCACATAATCAGCAAGGAGGCAGATCAGAGGGGCCTCTGAGCATGTCGGCAAGGCGACAAAGCAGTCAGCGCAGTCCCTTACCAGGTCGGAAGGGCCCCTTAGAAGGCTGTAGGGCCCCTGGACCAGAGCGCCCCTGAAAAGTTAAAAAGGGACCTGCGCAGATAAGAGGGTCCCCTGACCAGACTGAAAGGGCCCCTGGGTGGGTAAGAAGGGTCCCTGAACATGCCGAATTGGCCCCTAGCCAGCAACGAGGGGCCCCAGGGAAAGTCGGATGGCCCCCTGAGCATGTCGGCAGGGCGTCAAAGCAGCCAGCGCAGTCCGACCAGAAGAGTCGCTGGGCCGATCGGAGGGGCTCCTGCGCAAATCAGAGGGGCCCCTGGCTAGACCGAAAGGGTCCCTGGGCCGGTCGGAACATGCCGGATGAGTTCCTAGCCAGACTGGAGAGGCCCCTGGGCAGGTCGGTTGGGCCCCTGAGCATGTCGGCAGGGCGAAAAAGCAGCCAGTGCAGTCCCTGGCCAGGACGAAAGGACCTCTGAACAGGCCGAATGGGCCCCTTGACACATAAGAGGGACGTCTTGGAAGGTCAGAGGAGTCCCTGGTCAGTGCTGACTGGAAGGGCCCAACGCACGTAGAGATCCCAGATGAAGATTTAATACAAAGAGGACTTACTCCACAATAATAATATTAAAATCAGAGCTTGCGGGTATATTGTAACACCCTTCGTCAGCGATTAAGAGGCATTCGGTAACAGGTCATGGCTCGTCTTAAAGACGAGCCATGACATGTTACCGAATGCCTCTTAATCGCTAACGAAGGGTGTTACGATGTACCCGAAAGCTCCGATTTTTTTTCTTGTGGAGTAAGTCCGCTTAGTATTTAATATATATCACCCACTCGACATTAGTGGTGTAAGATTCGGAAATTTTCAAAATCATGTCCGATCCAAAGTCCGATCAAATATGACAATGTTGACCGAAAAGTGTCCGATGAGTTCAAGAGTCCGAAAATAATCCAATTTTTAAAACATCCTATACAATTAGTGATGTTTTTACTTAATTTCATGTCCACAATTGCCATCACATCATCTTTCATTCAATTTCCCATTTAAATACATCGATCTACCACACTTTGTAAGAAAACATCAGAAGGTCATCCAATTAACTGCCTGTAAGGTGTAAAGACCTGTAAAGTCTTTAGGAAAATGTGTGAATTGTGCCTTGACCGAAAGTTGTCCAAAATATCTGTGGCTGACGGACCGAAGTCCAAATCGGAATCTGACTATTATGAATGTCCCAAAATTTTGACTCCGATTTACATCACTACTCCACATCATGTCTTTTCGCGGATCCCAGATGAGTTCCTGAACAGGTCGGAAGGGCGTTGAAAAGGTTGGAGGATCGACGATCTGAAGGGACCATGGGCCTTTCAATAGTAAGAATGCAGTTGTCCAGAGAGTAAAAGTCAAAATTTTCGCGCCGCTCCGCGGCGCAATTTAACTACAAATTATATTATATTCCGGTTTAAAAAACATCGTTCCGTTTCTCGGCGCATTTATGTGTTATGTTGCTACTTGCTTATATAATTGGGCAAAATAGTTCGCTTGAGCACTTTTTTACCGCAATTTTAAACGCACATTAAGATTTTTAGAGGTCCGCACTATACGCAATGCGACGCATTGATGAAAATGCATATCCAGGTCATAAGACTCAAAATTTTCGCGCCGCTCCGCAGCGCAATTGATTTAAGAGTTCCAGGTCTTGAGCCTAAAAATATTCAAAGTTGGTATAGCTGATTCCAAATTGGTGTCGCTGGTTGCAAAGTTGATATGACACTTTGCTAACTCCAGCTCCTAGAAGTTGGTATGACCCATGCCATACCTGTCATACTGCATTCTACATTTTTGTAACATGCCTTTTCATCCGTTTTGCTTGGCCCTTAAACGCACGCTTGGGAAGGGGCCCTTTCAACGCTCGGGAAGGGACCCTTTCGAGCCCCCCCCCCCCTGGACGAAATCCTGGCTACGTGCCTGCGTATACTTGATGATGATGGGGGCGCCCCGACAACGATGGTCACATGGCGCCCATCTGACTTACATATGCTTACCTCCATTGGTATCCTTAATACATTGTAATTTGGATGTCATAAACCATTTGAAAAAAGGGAAAAAAACATTGAAGTTCGACAACAAGAGTTAATTATGAGTTACAAGGTTGATATCAGTTATGTGACACTAGTAAAGTAACTCAAACATTAAATGGTTATTTGTGGCTAATTGCGGCTTGTAATAAGGATATTCGACTCAGTGTAGGATATTAGTATATAGTAAGGATATTCTAGGATATTAGTATATAGTAAGGATATTCTAGGATATAAGTATATAGTAAGGATATTCGACTCAGTGTAGGATATAAGTATATAGCAAGGATATTCGACTCAGTGTAGGATATTAGTATATAGTAAGGATATTCGACTCAGTGTAGGATATTAGTATATAGTAAGGATATTCGACTCAGTGTAGGATATTAGTATATAGTAAGGATATTCGACTCAGTGTAGGATATTAGTATATAGTAATGATATTCAACTCAGTGTTGATGTCATTGTGCACCTTTCTATTGGTATGGCTATGCGTTAAGGGCGAGCATACCTAGCGTGGTTTTTAGCATTTCCTATCCCTCTCTTATCTCGATTCTCCGTATTCCGCCTTTAAATGTATCCCAAAAATTGTCTTTCTATCATACATCCTGTAATAGCTAGTCCTGTTTATTGCAATTGATGAATTAATAGCGAGCATGGCCCACAGCATTGTGCACAGTTAACGCATGAACAGACATTCCCCAAAGAACATCTCTGCAGACACCGTTTTACCATCAGCTGAGAGGTTACATCCACGACTAGCTTCCAGCAGCGCAGATAAGCCAATCAGAAAGCGGAACAATATCACCTCTACATGCAGTTGGCGAACAGAAAACAGGCACAACTAACAGCAACCAGCAAACAGCCAGGCGTGAACTCGGCCAAAGTCTTCATGTGTGCGAAACTGTCGCGAAACAGACATTCGATGACGGTCGATTTCAGGACATTTGTGATTCTAGAGAAGGACGTGGTGGTATAAAAGTTTAAACACCGACTGGATTCCAGTTCCGCTCCCGTCACGTGCACACTAACACGAAGGCAACCACAAACCGTTCAGCTGCATCTCTGACACTTCACTGTACACAACAAACAAGAAATGCATCCGGGCTAGCAATTCGTGAACACTATCATATTCAATCACAGGAGCACATACGATACATGATTATCCCATACAGCAAGGCACTGGAAATCGCTGCCGGAGCGTAACGTAAGCACGTCGCTTATGTTTCGTTATTATCAGTCCTCGTGCTAGTCGTTTATAATGCGCAGCAGCAACTTTTCAGTGTGAGCAGTTCATTCTCTGTGTTCTCATGTCCTATGACCTTTTCGGGATAGTTCATTGGAATACATTATGTATATAAACTTTAAGATGCCAGTCAACCGTTGATTATTCTTACCACCACCGACGCAGCTATGAAGATAAACAGAGATTATTTTAATTTTAATCACCTAAATCACTGTCTGTATAGGGTGTCACAGTTTCTGGACAGACTGTGTCCCGGTTGCCGCTCACACCAGCGATGAATTCCGACTTTTCCAGCTCGGTTTGACGCCTCAGGCCATTCGGGCTCAATCCCGTTAAATTAATAGCGGCCGTGGCGTCCGCTCATTTTCTAAAGTCCTGGGGGATCAATTCTGCGGCGGCGGGCCGGGCTGGCTAATTTCTGCTGCGCGGCGGCAGACGAGCAACAACAATGCGCGGCCGGCGCGTGAATTGGCGCTCGTTCTGGGCTCGATTAACGTCGGAGCTGTCAGCCCCCGGGGGACGTGTTTCAAACCGCACTGCTGCCGCGCCGCAGCCGGCCGGCAATTAAACAGCGGAGAGCCAACTCCGAGACCGACGGATGGTGAGATTTGACAGCGGCGCGGAGTTTGGAGCCGATTGCCGAACGGAGCCGGCGGTGATGAGGAGCTCGTGTGATAACTGGCGGAGGACTGGGTGAGAGGACTGTAGGAGAGGACTGTGGAGCCTGGAGCAGATAACGGAGTGAGAATCACTGGTCGACAAAGAACGAGCTGGCAAAAAGCGACAAGGCGAGTGACAAAGAGCTCCCTGATTAAAGCGTATTGTTTGACAAAGCACCCAAAGAACAACAGATGGCCTCCGGGCCGACCGAAAGAAAAACGATCGAATGTGTGGCAGGGGAACTGAATTAATGCTTTCTCGAGATAAAAAAAATCCTCTCATCGCTGAAGTGGGCGAATGTGTATGCGTATGAGATTCATGATGGGCCAAAACTCTAAGACTTAATCATGATACACTTCACTTGAACACGCACGCACGTACACGCCCTCACACACAAACCTAAAGCGATACACTCTCTGCTTCGTCCGCATTTAGCGCTAAACTAGAAGCCGCTGGACTTTTTATGCATTGAGACGATCAATGCTCACAACAATCTATCAACAAATATTCATTCGCATTTTTCCTTAAGATATTTATCTTGGCTAACATGGGGAAAACTATGTGGGTAAGCTGTCATAAAACGATGATGTTGGCTGTTGCCCAAGTACGTTAAGGGAATGTTACGTTAAGGGACGTTAAGAGAATGATCAAGGAATGTTAAGTGTTGTGAATGTATTTATATAAAATCCTTTAAACCCATACCGTGGTGTTTGAAGCGTTCATGCAGTACACATGCTTTTTGTTCCAGTTGTTCCCCGACTCTGATGGACTTATTGGATCTACACAGGGTCGTCTTTGTAACTAACCAAAATGTCGCTTCCAGTTCATCCAAGACGATGCCAGTGTGTCTCTTTCACCTCGTGCTGAATTCATGTGTCAATTTGGAAGAATTGTAATGTTTCGAAATTATTAATCCAGCGCATGGACCAACTTACGATTGTACTGATTGAATATATCGGCTTTAAACAATTGCTTTGCATGCATTTATTACATTAAACGTCTTCCGAACAGATGTCAACGCCAACCTAGCGCCAGCTCTGTACGCGACACCCAGCGACAATGGATAGCGCCTGGCTAGCTGCGCCACTCGTCAAGATTAACATGTCAACACAAATCCCACGGGAAGGCCGAAAAACGCACCTCTAACAAGCGAAAAACACTCGGCCGGTCTCTGCTCGCACGCGCCACTCCTCACCATATCACGCACTGCCGTTCCGTTCAGGACCGCTCCACTCTCCGACCGTCCTTCTCGGCTTCAGGTTCGCGGTCCCTCACCACCGGCCTCCATCTCCCTCGCACTCGAGATTAACAGCACCCGGCGGCCGCGGCCCGCGGTGGCTGCTGCGCGCCCATCCGTCCAGTGGCAGTCCAGTCTGTCCAACGTGCAGTCCACAGACACCCAAACTGGTTATTGATTCGACTCTGATGGACTCGTTCGATTCAAACTTTTCGATAATCGATACAAATTCGATAATCGATTGGACTCGTTCAATCAAAACCCCTTAAATCAAATAAGAATCGATTCACCACCAGATGTCGTGATTCATGAATCATGATTGGACCACAACCCGCATAGAAACAAGGCTGACTGAATAAAAAAGACTGTGCAATGCTATTTCAATGGTGAGTCAAACGTGATTAGATAAAAAATGCTTTGATTCTTTGAATCGGAAAGAATAATTTAGCGAAATGGATATCCATGAATCAAACGGTGACTGAATCATTCATATTCCAAAATGAATCATTCCAAAAAAGGTGAATCAACAACCAGTCTGCGGACACCGGCGGCATCGGCGGGGCGGCGCCACACCTCGCTCTCTATAATATCAGTCAGTCAGCCCGCCGGTGACGAGCGGCTTAGAACGCCGGCGGCTCGCCGTCGCGCGGCTCACTCTTGGCCACCAGCTGGTGCTGCTGGTGCTGCTGGTGGTGCTGCGGCTGCTGTTGGTGCTGGTGCGGCTGCTGCGGCGCCGCCATCTCGGGGTGCATCGGGTGGCCGACGGGCATGGGGTAGCGCGGAAACCGGCCGGCCTCGCCGCCGCCGCCGCCGCCCCCGCCCCCGCCTCCGCCGCCGCCGCCGACAGAGTTCTGCCGGTGGAGCGACACCAGACCGTGGACACCCTGCAGAGAGAAAGAGAGAACAGCATGTCAGACAGCTGAACTGAGATTCTGGGCACAGCTGATGCAGATCATTGACTCCCATATGCGCTGGGAGCAGGGATAGAAACAAATGATTTGGGATTTTGTTACACTGGGGTCCGTATCGTATTATCAAATAATACAAGTGACTATGCTGGAAGGTGTACCTACACCGATAGCTTATCAGTGTTGTATTCTATTTGTAAGGGAATCATGAATAAATGCACATTTTGAACACGACACGACACGATCTAGCAAGAATGAGAAAATGCTGGAGAGGAAGCAAACTTTTCCAATACATAAGGCTTCTGTGCTCATATATTTTTCTCCAAGATCACGTTCACGATGGTGGTGATTTATGGTGAGGATATGGTTGTGGGCACACTGCCTATTCGGTCATACGTCGCCAATGTCTTGCCCTATCACATTTAGCTACCAATGCTCAACGAGGTGTGAGGAAACTTCCCCGCTAGTTTCGTGACTCCTCTCACTTTAAATGGTACTGGTCATGGCGCCTCAATTAGCCATCACTGGCGGCCATATAAAATTACCAGCCGGTCCAGGCTCTCTACACTATCAAACCCAGCCAGGAGAAGAGAGGGAACGATGGCGTAGAGATGAAAAGATACCATATCGATTGGTTGGTGGCTGACTCGGCGGTGGTTAGACTCAGCGACCCCGTTGCACCAGTTCGGAGTCCATCAGAAGGTATTGCAGAGCTGCAGTGTGCGTTCGTGGTACAGGTGCAGTGTGCGCTCGTGGTGCGGGTGCAGTGTGCGTTCGTGGTGCAGGTGCAGTGTGCGCTCGTGGTGCGGGTGCAGTGTGCGCTCGTGGTGCAGGTATAATGTGCGCTCGTGGTGCGGGTGCAGTGTGCGTTCGTGGTGCAGGTGCAGTGTGCGCTCGTGGTACAGGTGCAGTGTGCGCTCGTGGTGCAGGTGCAGTGCGCGCTCGTGGTGCAGGTATAATGTGCGCTCGTGGTGCAGGTGCAGTGCGCGCTCGTGGTGCAGGTGCAGTGAGCGCTCGTGGTACAGGTGCAGTGTGCGCTCGTGGTGCAGGTGCAGTGTGCGCTCATGGTGCAGGTATAATGTGCGCTCGTGGTGCAGGTGCAGTGCGCGCTCGTGGTGCAGGTGCAGTGTGCGCTCGTGGTACAGGTGCAGTGTGCGCTCGTGGTGCAGGTGCAGTGTGCGCTCGTGGTGCAGGTGCAGTGTGCGTTCGTGGTGCGGGTGCAGTGTGCGCTCGTGGTGCGGGTGCAGTGTGCGCTCGTGGTGCAGGTGCAGTGTGCGCTCGTGGTGCAGGTGCAGTGCGCGCTCGTGGTGCAGGTGCAGTGTGCGCTCGTGGTGCGGGTGCAGTGTGCGCTCGTGGTGCAGGTGCAGTGTGCGCTCGTGGTGCAGGTGCAATGTGCGCTCGTGGTGCGGGTGCAGTGTGCGTTCGTGGTGCAGGTGCAGTGTGCGCTCGTGGTGCGGGTGCAGTGTGCGCTCGTGGTACAGGTGCAGTGTGCGCTCGTGGTACAGGTGCAGTGTGCGCTCGTGGTACAGGTGCAGTGTGCGCTCGTATTGCAGGTGCAGTGTGCGCTCGTGGTGCAGGTGCAGTGTGCGCTCGTGGTACAGGTGCAGTGTGCGCTCGTGGTACAGGTGCAGTGTGCGCTCGTGGTACAAGTGTAGTGTGCGCTCGTGGTGCAGGTGCAGTGTGCGCTCGTGGTACAGGTGCAGTGTGCGCTCATAGTGCAGGTGCAGTGTGCGCTCGTGGTGCGGGTGCAGTGTGCGCTCGTGGTGCAGGTGCAGTGTGCGCTCGTGGTGCAGGTGCAGTGTGCGCTCGTGGTGCAGGTGCAGTGTGCGCTCATAGTGCAGGTGCAGTGTGCGCTCGTGGTGCAGGTGCAGTGTGCGCTCGTGGTGCAGGTGCAGTGTGCGCTCGTGGTGCGGGTGCAGTGTGCGCTCGTGGTGCGGGTGCAGTGTGCGCTCGTGGTGCAGGTGCAGTGTGCGCTCGTGGTGCAGGTGCAGTGCGTGTTCGTGGGACAGCACGTAGTGTGGGATCGTGAGTCCGTAGTCCGCGCTCGTGGTGCAGGTGCAGTGTGCGCTCGTGGGACAGCACGTAGTGTGGGATCGTGAGTCCGTAGTCCGCGCTCGTGGTGCAGGTGCAGTGTGGGATCGTGAGTCCGTAGTCCGCGCTCGTGGTGCAGGTGCAGTGTGCGCTCGTGGTGCAGGTGCAGTGTGGGATCGTGAGTCCGTAGTCCGCGCTCGTGGTGCAGGTGCAGTGTGGGATTGTGAGTCCGTAGTCCGCGCTCGTGGTGCAGGTGCAGTGTGCGCTCGTGGTGCAGGTGCAGTGTGGGATCGTGAGTCCGTAGTCCGCGCTCGTGGTGCAGGTGCAGTGTGGGATCGTGAGCCCGTAGTCCGCGCTCGTGGGACAGCACGTAGTGTGGGATCGTGAGTCCGTAGTCCGCGCTCGTGGTGCAGGTGCAGTGTGGGATCGTGAGCCCGTAGTTCGCGCTCGTGGTGCAGGTGCAGTGTGCGCTCGTGGTGCAGGTGCAGTGTGGGATCGTGAGTCCGTAGTCCGCGCTCGTGGTGCAGGTGCAGTGTGCGCTCGTGGTGCAGGTGCAGTGTGGGATCGTGAGTCCGTAGTCCGCGCTCGTGGTGCAGGTGCAGTGTGCGCTCGTGGTGCAGGTGCAGTGTGGGATCGTGAGTCCGTAGTCCGCGCTCGTGGTGCAGGTGCAGTGTGCGCTCGTGGTGCAGGTGCAGTGTGGGATCGTGAGTCCGTAGTCCGCGCTCGTGGTGCAGGTGCAGTCCGCGCTCGCGGTGCAGGTGCAGTGTGGGATCGTGAGTCCGTAGTCCGCGCTCGTGGTGCAGGTGCAGTGTGCGCTCGTGATGCAGGTGCAGTGTGCGCTCGTGGTGCAGGTGCAGTGTGCGCTCGTGGTGCAGGTGCAGTGTGCGCTCGTGGTGCAGGTGCAGTGTGCGCTCGTGGTGCAGGTGTAGTGTGGGGTCGTGAGCCCGTAGTCCGCGCTCGTGGTGCAGGTGCAGTGTGCGCTCGTGGTGCAGGTGCAGTGTGGGATCGTGAGTCCGTAGTCCGCGCTCGTGGTGCAGGTGCAGTCCGCGCTCGCGGTGCAGGTGCAGTGTGGGATCGTGAGTCCGTAGTCCGCGCTCGTGGTGCAGGTGCAGTGTGCGCTCGTGGTGCAGGTGCAGTGTGCGCTCGTGGTGCAGGTGCAGTGTGGGATCGTGAGTCCGTAGTCCGCGCTCGCGGTGCAGGTGCAGTGTGGGATCGTGAGTCCGTAGTCCGCGCTCGTGGTGCAGGTGCAGTGTGCGCTCGTGGTGCAGGTGCAGTGTGGGATCGTGAGTCCGTAGTCCGCGCTCGTGGTGCAGGTGCAGTGTGTGCTCGTGGTGCAGGTGCAGTGTGGGATCGTGAGTCCGTAGTCCGCGCTCGCGGTGCAGGTGCAGTGTGGGATCGTGAGTCCGTAGTCCGCGCTCGTGGTGCAGGTGCAGTGTGCGCTCGTGGTGCAGGTGCAGTGTGCGCTCGTGGTGCAGGTGCAGTGTGCGCTCGTGGTGCAGGTGCAGTGTGGGATCGTGAGTCCGTAGTCCGCGCTCGTGGTGCAGGTGCAGTGTGGGGTCGTGAGTCCGTAGTCCGCGCTCGTGGTGCAGGTGCAGTGTGGGATCGTGAGTCCGTAGTCCGCGCTCGTGGTGCAGGTGCAGTGTGCGCTCGTGGTGCAGGTGCAGTGTGCGCTCGTGGTGCAGGTGCAGTGTGGGATCGTGAGCCCGTAGTCCGCGCTCGTGGTGCAGGTGCAGTGTGGGATCGTGAGTCCGTAGTCCGCGCTCGTGGTGCAGGTGCAGTGTGCGCTCGTGGTGCAGGTGCAGTGTGGGATCGTGAGTCCGTAGTCCGCGCTCGTGGTGCAGGTGCAGTGTGCGCTCGTGGTGCAGGTGCAGTGTGGGATCGTGAGTCCGTAGTCCGCGCTCGTGGTGCAGGTGCAGTGTGCGCTCGTGGGACAGCACGTAGTGTGGGATCGTGAGTCCGTAGTCCGCGCTCGTGGTGCAGGTGCAGTGTGCGCTCGTGGTGCAGGTGCAGTGTGGGATCGTGAGCCCGTAGTCCGCGCTCGTGGTGCAGGTGCAGTGTGGGATCGTGGTGCAGGTGCAGTGTGGGATCGTGAGCCCGTAGTCCGCGCTCGTGGTGCAGGTGCAGTGTGCGCTCGTGGTGCAGGTGCAGTGTGGGATCGTGAGTCCGTAGTCCGCGCTCGCGGTGCAGGTGCAGTGTGGGATCGTGAGTCCGTAGTCCGCGCTCGCGGTGCAGGTGCAGTGTGGGATCGTGAGTCCGTAGTCCGCGCTCGTGGTGCAGGTGCAGTGTGCGCTCGTGGGACAGCACGTAGTGTGGGATCGTGAGTCCGTAGTCCGCGCTCGTGGTGCAGGTGCAGTGTGCGCTCGTGGTGCAGGTGCAGTGTGGGATCGTGAGCCCGTAGTCCGCGCTCGTGGTGCAGGTGCAGTGTGGGATCGTGAGTCCGTAGTCCGCGCTCGCGGTGCAGGTGCAGTGTGGGATCGTGAGTCCGTAGTCCGCGCTCGCGGTGCAGGTGCAGTGTGGGATCGTGAGTCCGTAGTCCGCGCTCGTGGTGCAGGTGCAGTGTGGGATCGTGGTGCAGGTGCAGTGTGGGATCGTGAGTCCGTAGTCCGCGCTCGTGGGACAGCACGTAGTGTGGGATCGTGAGTCCGTAGTCCGCGCTCGCGGTGCAGGTGCAGTGTGGGATCGTGAGTCCGTAGTCCGCGCTCGTGGGACAGCACGTAGTGTGGGATCGTGAGTCCGTAGTCCGCGCTCGTGGTGCAGGTGCAGTGTGGGGTCGTGAGTCCGTAGTCCGCGCTCGTGGTGCAGGTGCAGTGTGCGCTCGTGGTGCAGGTGCAGTGTGGGATCGTGAGTCCGTAGTCCGCGCTCGTGGTGCAGGTGCAGTGTGGGATCGTGAGTCCGTAGTCCGCGCTCGTGGGACAGCACGTAGTGTGGGATCGTGAGTCCGTAGTCCGCGCTCGTGGTGCAGGTGCAGTGTGGGGTCGTGAGTCCGTAGTCCGCGCTCGTGGTGCAGGTGCAGTGTGCGCTCGTGGTGCAGGTGCAGTGTGGGATCGTGAGTCCGTAGTCCGCGCTCGTGGGACAGCACGTAGTGTGGGATCGTGAGTCCGTAGTCCGCGCTCGCGGTGCAGGTGCAGTGTGGGATCGTGAGCCCGTAGTCCGCGCTCGTGGGACAGCACGTAGTGTGGGATCGTGAGTCCGTAGTCCGCGCTCGTGGTGCAGGTGCAGTGTGGGATCGTGAGTCCGTAGTCCGCGCTCGTGGTGCAGGTGCAGTGTGGGATCGTGAGCCCGTAGTCCGCGCTCGTGGTGCAGGTGCAGTGTGGGATCGTGAGTCCGTAGTCCGCGCTCGTGGTGCAGGTGCAGTGTGGGATCGTGAGTCCGTAGTCCGCGCTCGTGGTGCAGGTGCAGTGTGGGATCGTGGTGCAGGTGCAGTGTGGGATCGTGAGCCCGTAGTCCGCGCTCGTGGTGCAGGTGCAGTGTGCGCTCGTGGTGCAGGTGCAGTGTGGGATCGTGAGTCCGTAGTCCGCGCTCGCGGTGCAGGTGCAGTGTGGGATCGTGAGTCCGTAGTCCGCGCTCGCGGTGCAGGTGCAGTGTGGGATCGTGAGTCCGTAGTCCGCGCTCGTGGTGCAGGTGCAGCGTGCGCTCGTGGGACAGCACGTAGTGTGGGATCGTGAGTCCGTAGTCCGCGCTCGTGGTGCAGGTGCAGTGTGCGCTCGTGGTGCAGGTGCAGTGTGGGATCGTGAGCCCGTAGTCCGCGCTCGTGGTGCAGGTGCAGTGTGGGATCGTGAGTCCGTAGTCCGCGCTCGCGGTGCAGGTGCAGTGTGGGATCGTGAGTCCGTAGTCCGCGCTCGCGGTGCAGGTGCAGTGTGGGATCGTGAGTCCGTAGTCCGCGCTCGTGGTGCAGGTGCAGTGTGGGATCGTGGTGCAGGTGCAGTGTGGGATCGTGAGTCCGTAGTCCGCGCTCGTGGGACAGCACGTAGTGTGGGATCGTGAGTCCGTAGTCCGCGCTCGCGGTGCAGGTGCAGTGTGGGATCGTGAGTCCGTAGTCCGCGCTCGTGGGACAGCACGTAGTGTGGGATCGTGAGTTCGTAGTCCGCGCTCGTGGTGCAGGTGCAGTGTGGGGTCGTGAGTCCGTAGTCCGCGCTCGTGGTGCAGGTGCAGTGTGCGCTCGTGGTGCAGGTGCAGTGTGGGATCGTGAGTCCGTAGTCCGCGCTCGTGGTGCAGGTGCAGTGTGGGATCGTGAGTCCGTAGTCCGCGCTCGTGGGACAGCACGTAGTGTGGGATCGTGAGTCCGTAGTCCGCGCTCGTGGTGCAGGTGCAGTGTGGGGTCGTGAGTCCGTAGTCCGCGCTCGTGGTGCAGGTGCAGTGTGCGCTCGTGGTGCAGGTGCAGTGTGGGATCGTGAGTCCGTAGTCCGCGCTCGTGGGACAGCACGTAGTGTGGGATCGTGAGTCCGTAGTCCGCGCTCGCGGTGCAGGTGCAGTGTGGGATCGTGAGCCCGTAGTCCGCGCTCGTGGGACAGCACGTAGTGTGGGATCGTGAGTCCGTAGTCCGCGCTCGTGGTGCAGGTGCAGTGTGGGGTCGTGAGTCCGTAGTCCGCGCTCGTGGTGCAGGTGCAGTGTGGGATCGTGAGCCCGTAGTCCGCGCTCGTGGTGCAGGTGCAGTGTGGGGTCGTGAGCCCGTAGTCCGCGCTCGTGGTGCAGGTGCAGTGTGCGCTCGTGGTGCAGGTGCAGTGTGGGATCGTGAGTCCGTAGTCCGCGCTCGTGGTGCAGGTGCAGTGTGGGGTCGCGAGTCCGTAGTCCGCGCTCGCGGTGCAGGTGCAGTGTGGGATCGTGAGCCCGTAGTCCGCGCTCGTGGTGCAGGTGCAGTGTGGGATCGTGAGCCCGTAGTCCGCGCTCGTGGTGCAGGTGCAGTGTGGGATCGTGAGCCCGTAGTCCGCGCTCGTGGTGCAGGTGCAGTGTGGGATCGTGAGCCCGTAGTCCGCGCTCGTGGTGCAGGTGCAGTGTGGGGTCGTGAGCCCGTAGTCCGCGCTCGTGGTGCAGGTGCAGTGTGCGCTCGTGGTGCAGGTGCAGTGTGGGATCGTGAGTCCGTAGTCCGCGCTCGTGGTGCAGGTGCAGTGTGGGGTCGTGAGTCCGTAGTCCGCGCTCGCGGTGCAGGTGCAGTGTGGGATCGTGAGCCCGTAGTCCGCGCTCGTGGTGCAGGTGCAGTGTGGGATCGTGAGCCCGTAGTCCGCGCTCGTGGTGCAGGTGCAGTGGGATCGTGGTGCAGGTGCAGTGTGGGATCGTGAGTCCGTAGTCCGCGCTCGCGGTGCAGGTGCAGTGTGGGGTCGTGAGTCCGTAGTCCGCGCTCGTGGTGCAGGTGCAGTGTGGGATCGTGGTGCAGGTGCAGTGTGGGATCGTGAGTCCGTAGTCCGCGCTCGCGGTGCAGGTGCAGTGTGGGGTCGTGAGTCCGTAGTCCGCGCTCGCGGTGCAGGTGCAGTGTGGGATCGTGAGTCCGTAGTCCGCGCTCGTGGTGCAGGTGCAGTGTGGGATCGTGAGCCCGTAGTCCGCGCTCGTGGTGCAGGTGCAGTGTGGGATCGTGAGCCCGTAGTCCGCGCTCGTGGTGCAGGTGCAGTGTGGGATCGTGGTGCAGGTGCAGTGTGGGATCGTGAGTCCGTAGTCCGCGCTCGCGGTGCAGGTGCAGTGTGGGGTCGTGAGTCCGTAGTCCGCGCTCGTGGTGCAGGTGCAGTGTGGGATCGTGGTGCAGGTGCAGTGTGGGATCGTGGTGCAGGTGCAGTGTGGGGTCGTGAGTCCGTAGTCCGCGCTCGCGGTGCAGGTGCAGTGTGGGATCGTGAGTCCGTAGTCCGCGCTCGCGGTGCAGGTGCAGTGTGGGATCGTGAGTCCGTAGTCCGCGCTCGCGGTGCAGGTGCAGTGTGGGATCGTGAGTCCGTAGTCCGCGCTCGTGGTGCAGGTGCAGTGTGGGATCGTGGTGCAGGTGCAGTGTGGGATCGTGAGCCCGTAGTCCGCGCTCGTGGTGCAGGTGTAGTCCGCGCTCGTGGTGCAGGTGCAGTGTGGGATCGTGAGTCCGTAGTCCGCGCTCGTGGTGCAGGTGCAGTGTGGGATCGTGAGTCCGTAGTCCGCGCTCGTGGTGCAGGTGCAGTGTGGGATCGTGAGTCCGTAGTCCGCGCTCGTGGTGCAGGTGCAGTGTGGGATCGTGAGTCCGTAGTCCGCGCTCGTGGTGCAGGTGCAGTGTGGGATCGTGGTGCAGGTGCAGTGTGGGATCGTGAGTCCGTAGTCCGCGCTCGTGGTGCAGGTGCAGTGTGGGATCGTGAGCCCGTAGTCCGCGCTCGCGGTGCAGGTGCAGTGTGGGATCGTGAGTCCGTAGTCCGCGCTCGTGGTGCAGGTGCAGTGTGGGATCGTGAGTCCGTAGTCCGCGCTCGCGGTGCAGGTGCAGTGTGGGATCGTGAGTCCGTAGTCCGCGCTCGCGGTGCAGGTGCAGTGTGGGATCGTGAGTCCGTAGTCCGCGCTCGTGGTGCAGGTGCAGTGTGGGATCGTGAGCCCGTAGTCCGCGCTCGTGGTGCAGGTGCAGTGTGGGATCGTGAGTCCGTAGTCCGCGCTCGCGGTGCAGGTGCAGTGTGGGATCGTGAGTCCGTAGTCCGCGCTCGTGGTGCAGGTGCAGTGTGTGATCGTGAGTCCGTAGTCCGCGCTCGTGGTGCAGGTGCAGTGTGGGATCGTGAGCCCGTAGTCCGCGCTCGTGGTGCAGGTGCAGTGTGGGATCGTGAGTCCGTAGTCCGCGCTCGTGGTGCAGGTGCAGTGTGGGATCGCGGTGCAGGTGCAGTGTGGGATCGTGAGTCCGTAGTCCGCGCTCGCGGTGCAGGTGCAGTGTGGGATCGTGAGTCCGTAGTCCGCGCTCGCGGTGCAGGTGCAGTGTGGGATCGTGAGTCCGTAGTCCGCGCTCGTGGTGCAGGTGCAGTGTGGGGTCGCGGTGCAGGTGCAGTGTGGGATCGTGAGTCCGTAGTCCGCGCTCGTGGTGCAGGTGCAGTGTGGGATCGTGAGTCCGTAGTCCGCGCTCGCGGTGCAGGTGCAGTGTGGGATCGTGAGTCCGTAGTCCGCGCTCGCGGTGCAGGTGCAGTGTGGGATCGTGAGTCCGTAGTCCGCGCTCGTGGTGCAGGTGCAGTGTGCGATCGTGAGTCCGTAGTCCGCGCTCGTGGTGCAGGTGCAGTGTGGGATCGTGAGTCCGTAGTCCGCGCTCGTGGTGCAGGTGCAGTGTGGGGTCGCGGTGCAGGTGCAGTGTGGGATCGTGAGTCCGTAGTCCGCGCTCGTGGTGCAGGTGCAGTGTGGGATCGTGGTGCAGGTGCAGTGTGGGATCGTGAGTCCGTAGTCCGCGCTCGTGGTGCAGGTGCAGTGTGGGATCGTGAGTCCGTAGTCCGCGCTCGTGGTGCAGGTGCAGTGTGGGATCGTGGTGCAGGTGCAGTGTGGGATCGTGAGTCCGTAGTCCGCGCTCGTGGTGCAGGTGCAGTGTGGGATCGTGGTGCAGGTGCAGTGTGGGGTCGTGAGTCCGTAGTCCGCGCTCGTGGTGCAGGTGCAGTGTGGGATCGTGAGTCCGTAGTCCGCGCTGACCGGACGGTCCACTACGCCGAGCACCACGCCAGGTTCTAAGTTACCGCGGCCGTACGAGACGAGAGACGGTTTGATGGGTGATGGTTACAGCGGCAGCGTCCTGTGCAAGATACAGATCACCGGCGAGCTGATGGGTTCGGTAACGTGTCTCCGGTAATCGTTAATGGGCCGCCAAGGACGAGTGGCGTGCTCTTTGAATGTATAGAAGTGAAG
The DNA here is from genome assembly GCA_036785665.1 of Chirona hameri. Taxonomy (NCBI): domain Eukaryota; kingdom Metazoa; phylum Arthropoda; class Thecostraca; order Balanomorpha; family Balanidae; genus Chirona; species Chirona hameri. The sequence goes on from JAXIVJ010002971.1 coordinate 65,773, forward strand.
CAATTAAAGACCTCGCAATCGTTGCGAAAGTCATCGCTGATTTAAGTCATACCCGAGTGTGATGGTGACCCGTGGTTACTGACCTGGATAAGGGAGTGTACACAGTTAACTCATGACCTGAGGGAGGAGGTGATCGGCGGTAACTGACCTGAAGGTGAGAGTGTTAACTCATGACCAAGTTACCCCCGCTGTACCCCGCCGTGACTGACACGAAGAAGGGAGTGTAACCTCGCGACCCGAGTGACCGGAGTGTGATGGTGACCCGCCGTGACTGACCTGCAGGTGGGAGTGTAACCTCGTGACCCGAGTGACCGGAGTGTGATGATGACCCGCCGTGACTGACCTGCAGGTGGGAGTGTAACCTCGTGACCCGAGTGGCCGGAGTGTGATGGTGACCCGCCGTGACTGACCTGCAGGTGGGAGTGTAACCTCGTGACCCGAGTGACCGGAGTGTGATAGTGACCCGCCGTGACTGACCTGCAGGTGGGAGTGTAACCTCGTGACCCGAGTGACCGGAGTGTGATAGCGACCCGCCGTGACTGACCTGAAGGTGGGAGTGTAACCTCGTGACCCGAGTGACCGGAGTGTGATGGTGACCCGCCGTGACTGACCTGCAGGTGGGAGTGTAACCTCGTGACCCGAGTGGCCGGAGTGTGATGGTGACCCGCCGTGACTGACCTGAAGGTGGGAGTGCAACCTCGTGACCCGAGTGACCGGAGTGTGATAGCGACCCGCCGTGACTGACCTGAAGGTGGGAGTGTAACCTCGTGACCCGAGTGGCCAGAGTGTGATAGCGACCCGCCGGGACTGACCTGCAGGTGGGAGTGTAACCTCGTGACCAGAGTGACCGGAGTGTGATGATGACCCGCCGTGACTGACCTGCAAGTGGGAGTGTAACCTCGTGACCCGAGTGGCCGGAGTATGATGGTGACCCCGACGTGACTGACCTGCAGGTGGGAGTGGTTGAGTCCGAGCTGCATGTCGGCTGCCGCGGCGGCGCCGCCTCCGGAGCCGCCCTGCTGCAGGTCGATCAGTTGACGCTTGGCCGTCTCCTCCATCCTCCGCTTCTGCTTCCGCTCCTTGGCGCGCCGGTTCTGGAACCAGATCTTCACCTGTCGACAGAGGGGTAAGTTGAAGGTTAGAACCAGATTTTCACCTGCCGAAGGATGATGATGATGATGATTTGGGCTTAAGGGCGCCACAACTGCTATGTTATATGGCAGCTGCCGAAGGAGAAACGTATAAAGGTTAGAACCAGGTCTTCACCTGCTGACGGAGGGGTAAGTGAAGGTTAGTGTCTCGCCAACATGACGCTAGCCACTGTCAGTGTTCCTCCCCAGCCGATATTACAGCCTTATTCGCGAATTTGGACAAATATAGGGGAAGAAAAGCAGAACGAAGTGGTCGAAATCCATGTTTTTCAGACAAATAACTTCATTATATTCATGGAGAGCTGTTAGCCACATTGCGTTGGCCATACACGCAAGAGCTTTCATACACAGTTTCAGTAAAACATATTATGCTGGAAATACACAACCGTGCACTGCTTGGGCCTTGGAAGGCTGGAAGGTCACCGGATAGCTTGCCCAGCTGGCCGTTTGTATGTGGCTTGTTTTGTAGCATAAAACAAAGCTTTGGTTTTGAGGTCACACTTGCTACCAGTGTGATGAAACCCCATCCAATCACAAGCACCATCTCCAGACAAAGATGTCAATGTAACATCACCCCACAAGACCGGATCGATAGAGTCAGCGCGGTCTCTGGTGATTCGTGCAACACCCGACCGCGGCGGGGTGCGACCTGCAGCTGCCGTTCCAGGAGGAGGAGGAAGCCAGGCCGGTGTCTGTCGGACACCACGGGCCCCGGCCGCTCCATGCAGCTGGGGGCGGCTCTCCGTGACCTGGCGGCGGCGGCGGCGGCGGCGGCGTCTGTCAGGGGAGGCTGCGGCCGCCGCGCGGCCTTGGTGTTGTTAGCGCCCGCTATTAACACCCGGGTACCGGCGGCCGGCACGGTCCGACCCACGCCACGCCCGCTCCCACTGGAATGCGCCATCCTCCTCCTCCTCCTCCTCCTCTGGCCAGCCTGAATCAAGGCCGGATGCAGCTCACACACTCACACGCCGCGGCTGAATCAGAGGTGCCGCCCGCCCTTCGGCGAATCTACCGCGTCCTCCTGTCCTGGGACGGGCGCGGGCTCGGCGCGGGACCGCTTCAGGTCCGGCCTGGGTCTGCTCTGGGTCCGACCAGGACCGAGCCCGGCCCGGCCCAGACCGTCGGCACCGCCGTCACAGCCGCCGCCCGGCCCGGCCCCAACCAGAGTCGATTTATTGTCCTCGGACGTTCCCGTCGACATTCTTGGCCGGAATTGGATGAATCCGGGCCTCCCAGAAGGCAGCAACAGAGCCGGGATTCAGCCCCGCCGGCGGCCGGGCCGGCTTCCCACGACACGCAGACCGCCGCCGCCGCCGCCGACATTGCTCGGGATCCCGGGACGCGTGCGCGACACATGCTCCAGAGACATTGGTGACATTTTTGGGACGGTCGATATCGACATTCTTGGTCCTGAATCAATCCATTGAAAGGAGGTGTTTTATATGTTCGTCTTTTGGCCGTAAAACGGTAGTGAACTTCTACGCGGTATGCGTGTCATGTGGAAGTTATGCGACTGCTCTATGGATGGGGCGTGTGTAGTGTTCGTGCCCTCCATAGTGCGCATTAGCGCCACCACACCTGCAGGGGCTCCGCCACGCCTTTGAAATTGGAGGGGGGAGGGGGGATCAAGGGAAGCCCAGTGGTCGCCGTCAGTGAAAAGTAGTTGATCGGGGGGGGGGGGGGGGTGGAGCGTCAACGAAAACCTGCTAAGCGGGGAGTGGAGCGTCAGCGAAAGCTTGTTGAACAGGGGAGAGGTAACAAATAATGAGTACAACTGAACACTGTTTTCTAGTTGTTTGTCAGCGAAAATTGGGGGAGGGGGATAATCCCCCTGGCTCAAGAATGGGGTGGGGCACCCCCCCCCCCCCCCCCCCGCGACGGAGCCCTTGCACACCTGATAACAATCACCTCGAAATCGCAGTGGCGTGATGAAAGGACTTTGACAGCAGCGAGAATCATCAAATTTCCCGCCGCTATCTGCGATAACTAAATCTCCATGGATCAACCCTTGAGAGTATCGTATTGTGCAGGAGCGCCAGCCGCGCGGTGGCCCCAGGACTCGAGAGTACCCCCTCACATCCACTCTTACGGTGAAAGCCGTGCCGCCATTCAGGCGGATTATAGGACACACAGACGGCACGGGCTGCCTCTCCAAGCGCAGAGCAGCAGGGCTGTGCCAGCTTCTACAGCCTCAGAGCCGTATCAGCTTCTACGGGACAGTAGCTGCTAGTGGTGCCAGTTTCATAAAATATTTGTCCAATGCCCGACCGATGTCTAAGACTGCTGTCCGTCCGAAACTCTCCGAAAATAATTGTTTGTCCGAAATTTGTCCGAAAGCAGAAAAAGTGTTTGATATGGAAGTGAATTACCTGTGGCACACTTTCTTTTTTTAGTAAAAAAGTAATAAGTGATTTTCGCGACAAACCATCCTTGAGCATTGGATGTCCGAAAATGTTCAAAGAAATATGCTTATGTCCGTCCGAAAACCGAATCGGTCTTCGGACAAAATCGGAATTCCGAAAATGATTGTACCGATTGGCACCACTCGTAGCTGCACACCGCACAGCCTGTCTCTGCGCGCAGAACTGTGACAGTCTGTCAGCTACTACAGGGCGACACAAGCCGCCTCTCCTAGCGCAGAGCTGCGGCAGCTACTACAGGACGGCACAAGCCGCCTCTCCTAACGCAGAGCTGCCGCAGCTACTATAGGACGACACAAGCCGCCTCTCCTAGCGCAGAGCTGCGGCAGCTACTACAGGACGGCACAAGCCGCCTCTCCTAGCGCAGAGCTGAGTGCGGCACAAGCCGCCTCTCCTAGCGCAGAGCTGCAGCAGCTACTGTAGGACACTGGCGGCACAAGCCGCCTCTCCTAGCGCAGAGCTGCGGCAGCTACTGTAGGGCACTGGCGACACAAGCCGCCTCTCCTAGCGCAGAGCTGCGGCAGCTACTACAGGACACTGGCGACACAAGCCGCCTCTCCTAGCGCAGAGCTGCCGCAGCTACTATAGGACGACACAAGCCTCCTCTCCTAGCGCAGAGCTGCAGCAGCTACTATAGGACACTGACGACATAAGCCGCCTCTCCTAGCGCAGAGCTGCGGCAGCTACTGTAGGACACTGACGGCACAAGCCGCCTCTCCTAGCGCAGAGCTGCGGCAGCTACTGTAGGACACTGACGGCACAAGCCGCCTCTCCTAGCGCAGAGCTGCGGCAGCTACTGTAGGTCACTGGCGGCATACTCTGAGCTGTGCCAGCTCCGTGATTGCTCTGCCGACCCACCTGTCTATCTGTGAGCCCGAGGATGCGCGACAGCTCCAGCTTGCGTTTGATGGTAATGTAGTTGTTGTAGCGGAACTCCTTCTCGAGCTCGAGACGCTGAGCGTCGCTGTACACCACGCGGTACTTGTCCTTCGTACGGGTCTTCCCTGGAAAGGCAGACGGAGGGGAGGGGCGGGTCAGTCGGTGGCACAGTGGGCATCAGACGAGGGTCGAACCGGCCTACCCAACGCCGCTCCACATTGGCACAGAATGGCATGCGCCGTGGGTATGATGAAAACGATCAGCTCGATGCTCTTTCACATTTAATATCGGCAATTATTGCGAACAGTTTCCGATGTTTGGTATTGCTATTTATTTACCGTTGAATAACATATGCTGGGCTCTGCTACAGAGGCGAAAATGGTTCAATGTGATCCGATGTCGATCTTCTTCAAGTAGTTGATGCTTTAAAATCACCATCCACAGTCCACACACATCTATAAATCCTACAATGTGATTATTTTTTTGCATAATAAGGGTTCACCTGTCAAATAACATTTTAGGTATGCTTGCATTATTCCACTGTTTCAATTAGCTTCTCGTGTTTTGTACAATGTGTACCACTCTGTCACCTTTTCATTTCCCTTCCATCATCAATCACGTAAACTCTTCCCCCACACGTGCCAAGCCACCTGTTCGGACCGCGTTACACCCCTCCCGCACCCCTCTCCCCTGCCTGCCCACCGCGCGGTGACCGAGACTCGGCCGGAGACACGTCGCCGTCCGGGTCTGATCCAGAGATACCGCTCCTCTCTGACAATGGCGGACCGGCGGCGGGGCGCGGCGCCGCCATTCATCGCGGCATCGATCCACTGACGCACGCCGTCGCCCGAACCCCGCTAACGTCCGGCAATAAAGGCGTGTCCGGACAGTGTCAACAGGGCATTTACGCCCGCAGTGCCGGCGGCCACCGGCGGGAGAGGCAGTCAGATGCGCCGGGCGGTGGCGGCGGAGAGGGCAGGTGAAGGTGGAGGTGCTCAGAGCAAGTGTTACTGTCCAGGCGGTCACGTGCGCGCCGTGGCAGCTGGCGGGGAGCGCGTTACGGCGGCCAGCGGCGGCGCCTGGAGGCATGTTTGTCCGTCTGACGGTGTTCCCGGGGTGTAACGGTTCGGAGCGAGTACTGACAGTGGGCAGCGGGCGCCGGTGCACGGCATCAGAGGAGGCGGAGAGTCGTTAAAACGTTTATCGACTTGTGTGCAGATCCTAGGGTCGCTGAGGTCGCTATAGCCCGGAGGAGGCGCGCCGGCAGGGACAGCACGCGGGAGCTGAGGCGAAATTTCGACCGATCGTAGATTCCATCGTTTCCATCATCTCGAGTGCGGAGTGTCTATTAACTATAGATATCACCGAATAGATAAAGGCACGCGCAAAGCAAGTAAATGCGAATACAATTCTTTTCTCTAAAACTTCCTTCCAAAAGACAATTGTGTTATTATGAGGAAGGCACGGCTCGAATGGATCAGTGTGCAATGAATTGCAGATATCGATCAATCGAATGCACTTGGCACAATTAATTTAAAAGAAAACTGGTATCGATTCTGAGAAAATCCGGCCTATCTGGGGACAAAGCAGGCCGCCGTTGTCGCCTGTCACTGCCGTCTCAGTGGGAAGATCCGGCCTGCCCGCCCCCCGCCGTTATCTGTCGCGGCCGGCGGTCTGACGGCGGGCGGCTATCACCCGCCCCCGCCCCCGCCCCCGCCCCCGCGGCGGTCTCCCGGACAGAGGCTGCCTCCTGGGATCGCTGAGCCGCTGATCCGGCGTCTCGACCGGCGTTAATCCGGCGGCAGCGGCGGCGGCGCGCCTCCTTCATAAATCCGTCTGCCGGGAGGGAGCGCGCGGCGCGGTATCGCCCGCCGGCCACCCGCCGCCGACGGCAGCCGCCACGGCCGAATCTAATCGCGCCGCGTCGGCCGACCAAACATGGCGGTCCCTTGAAGCGCCACTATCGCCGCCGCGCCGGATCGGCCGCACTCGGCGCGGCATATTAGCGCCGCACTATCATGCTGTCGAGCGGTAATTAAATCTCGGAGTGCACGCCGCATGCACTGCACGCTGACCGCGCCAGCTGATTGGTCGACAGGATCTGTGGTGTGATTGTGTGACTGGGAGGTGTGAAATGCTGGTGATAACAGGATCGTGGAGTGTGTTTGATGTGAAGGGGCTCGGACGGGTTCTGATGATTTGTGCACTTGCAGATATTAACGTATTAATTGTTTTGCTACACCCATAGACTTAGGTAGCCCAGTTTCGGCAACAAGTGTATTTAAAAGCCGATATCAAAATAAGTGAATACTGTATCGTCTTGTTGGTATGCGACCCGCCGAAAGCGGAAGCTGTTGCGGTCCTGCTGTTATGGAAGGACTGCCGGAGCGAAGTTAGGAGTTTGCAGAGGATGACCATCAAGTCACATGATCACAAGTCATCAGATATCAGCCATCGGCTAGACTATAATCACGGAACTCGAAACAGTTGGCCCATCATGTCTCTCTAGCTGCCCCTACCTGTGGTTACCGTCTCTGCGTTCCGGCGAACATATGTGTCGTGCGGTGCAGTCTAACCATCCATACAATTTTATCTGGGCCAGCCTCCACGGAGACTGCAGTCTGGCACAGGAAGCTAGCGTCGCAGTCCATCAAACCATGAAGCGAGACATACAAAACTGCCGTGCAAAAGCGATGATGCGAAAACAACTTGTCTTGCAATGAGTTCAGTGTCAGCCTTGTTCTGGGTGAACTGAAAATAATGGCTAAATATATGAATATGTCGGCCCTTTGACCGACAACCGGCGCTTCCATGTTTTAACGTACCGAGCCGCTTGTAAGTTTGTGTTGACGAATAGAAAGCAGTAGCAGCTTGACTGCCACTCTTTTCCACGCAACCAGAAGCCTTTCAGCCTGACCGCATGCGAGTCGTAGAGAAGAGGCTGGAAAACCACAGCCGGACGGAAGGGATGAAGGGAAGATACCGGAGAACCACAGGCAGTACGGTGCGACTGAAGGCTGAATGACAGTGAGAGACCACATGTGGGAAACTGTGGTCAGCACAAGGAACCTCAAAGAGGCGTCATAAACCGGCTTCCAGCAGAGATTCCTTTCCATCGATCACAATGATGCATATCAATGGTGCTTCAAGGCACAAGTGCAATGTGCAACCGATGGGGTCATTCAAAAACGTACATCGAATACTGAGCACAAGAGGCCTTAAGAAATACTTTATAACCAGGAGCTTATGGATCATTTAATAGGTACTCTTATACTAATTGCTTCACCGTTTAACTGACATCGCTACTAAACGAGCTAGCTTGTTTGCACAAATCAAGTAAATCAGTCATTTAAATACAATATAATATTGAAAATAAATGCCGGGAATAAATGTCTTCGTTCTGAATAGCACCTTTCACTCCCGTGGGTGAATTTATACAAGCTGCGTTGCCATTTTATCCGGTGCAGATGCAAATACCACTGTATCAGTGGCAATTGTGCACAGTGCTACACTGTCTAAAATTGCATAGGCCTCCACCGATACCGCTAACCATAAGGCGAAATGCTTGTAAATGTTACTTTCATCGCCGTGATTGTAACCAGGCTGAACAATTGACCACTACACTGCGAGCAGAATACAGAGTCGTGAAGGCAAAATCCGCCGCAGATCCAGCTTTGCGAAGCTTCCGATCAATGTCCAACTGCCGGCCTGTGAATACGTTTGCATAGGCGGCCAGTAAAGCGGGCGATGTGCGGCCATCCTCATCAAATCATAATCCCATTCACTGTCAAGCAGCGATAATTGTCTTCCACAATTGCGCCGCAGTCATAAACTCCGGCTGTCGATAATCTCCGCCGAATATCGTTTTATTACGAGCTCCGCAGAGCGCGGCAATCACCTATCGTTTGCCTTATTCATACACCGGGCCGTGCGGCCCGCGCGGCAGTGCCGGCGCGCCGCGCTCGCCGCCAGGTATATCGGCCGTCACGTGACCCGCGGCGCGTGACGCCGCCGCCGCCGCCGCCGCTCGCGTTTACAGCCCCAATAAAAACAAAAAATCCATCCGCCCTCCGGGCAGAATGCCGTAAATGGAATCCAAGATGGCGGCGGTCGACCGGTCGGCTAATCAGTCGGGCGGCGGCGAGCAGTGGCGCGGCGCCGCTCCGGCGGCGGCGTTAATGGCGCGGCAGCCGTGCATGACTGCCGGTCACGTGACGCTGGGTACGGCGACACGGCGTGCTGATTGGTCGCTGCAGCGGAGCAGGCGAGCCGGCTGCGGCCGCTGGTGAGACTCAGGGGTCTCCTTCCAGCTCAGCAACTAACCGCCCCGCCCTCGCCAGCCGTACCTACCTGGCCAACTTCACGGGGTAGTCTTACAATGGCCGTCTTATGCGAGCCGCTGAGACGATGTTTCGCATGACTTCGGCAAATTGTGATATTTGAGACACTAAATGCATGGCACTGTCAAAAATCTCAAATATTAAGTGAAAGAAAATATTACAACAAAGTGCGTTAGTTTTACGTTTATTTTCTAAGTTATGTTAACTTTTACATTATAATAGATCTAACGCAGATCATTATAGATCTAGAGCGACACTCAGAAGCCGTGCCCTTGCAAGGCCTTCCTTTTTACTTTGAGGAGACTTCGAAGTTGTATGAGCATTTGAAAATCGCTTATAATATAGTAAGCAAAAGTCAACTTGTATATACACAAATTTTGGGAACGCCAAGCTTTGGAATGAACCGACAATTAAAAACACATTGAACTGGTTGTAGGTGTGTGATGTGGCATAACCGAAGGTAAGCGTGGAAATGAAAAGTTTATGTTTAAATATAACCGAGATGAGCTATTTCAATTATACTAGTGCCGGCATATTTTCTAAACTATCTTCCAACGAAAGAGCAAAGTCCGATGTCCATGTCACGGATGCAACCAAAGAGTCGTTTGGACACGCCTCTCCTTGAGCAAGGGCTGCTGTTGCTCGACCGTCGTCGGCCCGTTTGAGAGAACTCCTGAGAGAACTATGCAGGGTCGCATGGTACGAACTGCAAATTATGTAGTAATGTTGGCTTTTGTCACGGCGCTTATATCTTATCGACACAAAATTATTTCCAGGTCAAAAAGGGCGCATGATTAGGCTCTTTGCAATTCGGGAAGGGCGAATGATTAAGGAGCATCAAGTTCAAAAGCGGTTATAGAATGTTGATCTGTGTCCATTCTGCCATATAAGACGGCCAAATATAAACACTATCCAAATACAATGATACTTTAGTTATCCATCAAATAAACTGAGCAAATAAGAATCTTCTTCAGTATGTTCTATAGATGATTTCCGCAATGAGTTCAGAATTCATGTTCATCTTTCATCCACTCATCCTTCATCTCGCTGCTTCTGTTTCGTCCATAACAATAATCCTGCGGTCACCCGAGCCCGACTCTGCTCATCTCTCCCTCTGCCCGGCACCAAAGGACCTCGGGGACGATTCGGCATCCGACTGTCGCCAACTCCTTCCTCCCTCTCCCCATTCCTCCTCTCCCCCAGACCGTCAGCTGACCAGCCCCCCCCCCCCCTCCCTCCCTGTGCTGACCCCGGCCACTGCGGCGGCCGCTGCGGACCAAACGGACTACAGCGACAACACCAGCGGTCAGCGGGACCGTATGGTTACTACTGCTGGATTGCGAAGGCAGCGGTGCGCAGGTGGGCTGAATGGTCATCTGCTCTGCGAAGGCAGCGGTGCAGGTGGGCTGAATGGTCATCTGCTCTGCGAAGGCATTGGTGCTGCAGGTGGGCTGAATGGTCATCTGCTCAGTCTGCTGAGTGGTATGTACTCGGCGCTGTATTGTGGGATCTGCTCATCAGCTGATGACCGGCGGAAGACAGTCGCCAACCGATTGATGTGAATTCACAATTGAAGGGTGGGTATGAAGTAGAAACATTTATCAACAGGAAACACAAACCAAAAATATGTGGAATTCACTTGGGAACTACATATATTCCAGCTGGTGCGTCTGAACTGTTTCTCCGTCTGCAGCGGAGCTCCCGTCGTCTGCCCGTGGAGCAGCCCCTGATCGGCTGCCGGGTCCCGGCCGTGTCCGACACAGGATCGGCGGCGAAGGCCGAGTCCGACACATATGGCGCATATGGCACATATGTGCGGCTCAGCGGGGCTCAGGGCGGCGGCGGGCGCGAGGGCGCTCAGTGGACAGCGCAGATGTGGCCACTGCCAGGGGCGGCGGATGGTCTCCATAAATGGGAGGGGGGAGGGGGCGCTGGTTGATTGTTGGCGCGTGTCTGCCCGTGCAACATTATACACCATGATTTTTAGCTTCAAGGCCTCTTCCACACATGGCCATGATGTCTAACTCTCAGCATTATGTGAATCGGAATAAGTGAAGCGCATTTTCATGTCTAGGAATGAATGACCCTGGTAATACGTTCAAGTTGTTGAAATAGAAAGAGCGGAATCTTCTTCAAACATACCAGATACAAGGTTTACCTTGTTTTCTCACTACATTTCCTCAACGCCTTGCTTTCAATGAACTCTCTCCCTCAACTTTTAATTGGTATAATATCTCCGTTTAATTCGCCCACAGACACTCCACTACGCGACTCTAGTGACAGTCTCGCGCAAGAAGAGACCCTCCGACCATAAAGACCTGGAGTCAATAAAGCGTGGCGGGGGACAGAGTCTTCATTTCCGCCGCCGCCGTCTACATAAAGAGACTTGCCACGACCCTGAGAGGGTCCCACGGTGACCTCGCTAAAGAGACTTGCCACGACCCTGAGAGGGTCCCACGGTGACCTCGCTAAAGAGACTTGCCACGACCCTGAGAGGGTCCCACGGTGACCTCGCTAAAGAGACTTGCCACGACCCTGAGAGGGTGCCACGGTGACCTCGCTAAAGAGACTTGCCACGACCCTGAGAGGGTCCCACGGTGACCTCGCTAAAGAGACTTGCCACGACCCTGAGAGGGTCCCACGGTGACCTCGCTAAAGAGACTTGCCACGACCCTGAGAGGGTCCCACGGTGACCTCGCTAAAGAGACTTGCCACGACCCTGAGAGGGTCCCACGGTGACCTCGCTAAAGATACTTGCCACGATCCTGGGAGGGTCCCACAGTGACCTCGCATCTTCCGTCGGCAAATGTGAACGAGGTCGCCAGGCAATGGGAAACACAATCGCAACTTCACTCAATGAGCCTGACGCTCCCTCGCTTGACTACAGACCAGATGCAATACTACTGCTCAGTCCTTAGCTTTGAAGACGTCCAATGTCTCGGAAGATAACATGACTAGGTCAAAAACGCCAAACGGTGATGATGTGCATGCAGTTAATCAGAATTCAGATATAATTCAGACGCCTACACAGAAAAGCACACTCCAACGTATGGTTTCTCCAATGCCGTTTGAGGTTTCAGCACCTGCTGGTCGCGGTGCAGTTCTCACCTTTGCGCCAGTATCGCTGCGAGGACTGATACCAGCATCCCTCACTCGCTCGCTCCTCTTCCCTCTCTGCGACATCACTGTCACGCTCCTCGTCTCTCTCCCCATCTCTATCTTCACTCCCACTCGCGCGCTCCTCTGGTTCTGCGGCGCCTCTCAGTCGGTCCCCGGCCGTACACTCTCGCTCGTTACACGCTCGTCCGACGCCCGCTCGCTCGTCACTCGCTCGTCCGACGCCCGCTCGCTCGTCACACGCTTGTCCGACGCCCGCTCGCTCGTCACACGCTTGTCCGACGCCCATTCGCTCGTCCCACGGCCACTCTCTCTCCCTCGGCCACTCTCTGCCACCGTACAGCAGCTGGAGGTACCAGCGAAGCACGCTGTCGCGGTACAGCAGGTACGCGAGCACGCCCAGGCTCGAGTCCAGCACAGAGGACATCCTGCCGGCGTGACTACCGCGACCGAAGTCCGTCCCGACCCCGGTGCGGGTCCGCTCCCCTGCCGCCCCATGTTTTCACACCGCCCCCGCCCCCGCCCCGGCTTCACCGGACACCAGAAATCCGAGCTGGCCAACACATGAGCGGGCGGCCGGCAGTGTGTTGATTTTACCCGGTGGTTCTCAAACTGAGTCAGACGGTGGGGAATACGGCGTGGGAACGATAACAAAACATACCCATTGGCGATGCTGATTAGTGATTAGTGATTAGTGATTAGTGATTAGTGATTAGTATGACTATCCAGCGATGATGCGTAGACGCATGCATTGGACAGTTGCACTGTGAGCTCAGTGACTCGTTGACCGTGGTTGTTAATAATGTAATGGGTAATGGGTAATGGGTATATCAACCCATTGCACCGCGTGTCCATTGAGCGACTTGGTCTTTTCCCCTGGAGGACATTCATTGCTCCACGCAGTCCGTTTGCATCTCGAATCTCGATCCGTTTCCATCTACTGACCAGCCTTTTCAACTATCCTATAGGACCCATAGGACTCCTATAGGACTATCCTACCGGAAGAGCCATACTTGTGTGCGTGTGTGGTGTGGGTGATTTGCATACAGTGCGCGTTTGAGAGCCCCTGCCGGCTGGTGGGCGTTAACAGGGTTGCCCCCTCGCCCGAGCGCGGCCTTTCTTCCCCGTCAGAGGCGCTGTAAATCAAACAGGGACGGATCGGCCGGTTATCGGTACAAACAGAGGACACAGCCGGACCACCTGGGTCAACATCCCGACCCGTCCGTCGCTGCATCATCTCAGGTTACCTGCTTCACTCGCGCCTAACCCTGAATTCCGCCGCTGCAATAGGCCGCAGTTTTGATTCTTGTTGCAGTTCAGTGCAGGGGCTCCGCCACGCCTTTGCAATGGGGGGGGGGGGGGGGAAGGATCGAGGGAAGCCGAGTGCTCACCGTCAGCGAAAAGTTGTTGACCGGGGGGGGAGGGGTTGAAGCGTAAGCGAACAGTTATTGAGCGGGGGGAGCGTCAGCGAAAACTTAATGAGCGGAGGGGTGGGGGTGGAGCGTGACCGAAACCGAAAAGTTGTTGAGCGGGGGGGGGGGGGGGGGAGGGGGAGGAGCGTCAACGAAAAGCTGTTGAGCGGTTTGCCAGGAAAAATGGGGAGAGGGGTAATCCCCCTGGCTCAAGAATGGGGGACACGTCCCACCGCTCCGTGGCGGAGCCCCTGGTTCAGTGACAGTGTGATGTGTGATGAGTATCCCCGACCTCGCGTCACCGCCCCCCCCGTGGCGGAGCCCCTGGTTCAGTGACAGTGTGATGTGTGATGAGTATCCCCGACCTCGCGTCACCGCCCCCCCCGTGGCGGAGCCCCTGGTTCAGTGACAGTGTGATGAGTGATGAGTATCCCCGACCTCGCGTCACCGCCCCCCCCGTGGCGGAGCCCCTGGTTCAGTGACAGTGTGATGTGTGATGAGTATCCCCGACCTCGCGTCACCGCCCCCCCCCCCGTGGCGGAGCCCCTGGTTCAGTGACAGTGTGATGTGTGATGAGTATCCCCGACCTCGCGTCACCGCCCCCCCCCGTGGCGGAGCCCCTGGTTCAGTGACAGTGTGATGTGTGATGAGTATCCCCGACCTCGCGTCACCGCCCCCCCCCGTGGCGGAGCCCCTGGTTCAGTGACAGTGTGATGAGTGATGAGTATCCCCGACCTCGCGTCACCGCCCCCCCCGTGGCGGAGCCCCTGGTTCAGTGACAGTGTGATGTGTGATGAGTATCCCCGACCTCGCGTCACCGCCCCCCCCGTGGCGGAGCCCCTGGTTCAGTGACAGTGTGATGTGTGATGAGTATCCCCGACCTCGCGTCACCGCCCCCCCCGTGGCGGAGCCCCTGGTTCAGTGACAGTGTGATGTGTGATGAGTATCCCCGACCTCGCGTCACCGCCCCCCCCGTGGCGGAGCCCCTGGTTCAGTGACAGTGTGATGAGTGATGAGTATCCCCGACCTCGCGTCACCGCCCCCCCCGTGGCGGAGCCCCTGGTTCAGTGACAGTGTGATGTGTGATGAGTATCCCCGACCTCGCGTCACCGCCCCCCCCGTGGCGGAGCCCCTGGTTCAGTGACAGTGTGATGAGTGATGAGTATCCCCGACCTCGCGTCACCGCCCCCCCCGTGGCGGAGCCCCTGGTTCAGTGACAGTGTGATGTGTGATGAGTATCCCTGACCTCGCGTCACCGCCCCCCCGTGGCGGAGCCCCTGGTTCAGTGACAGTGTGATGTGTGATGAGTATCCCCGACCTCGCGTCACCGCCCCCCCCGTGGCGGAGCCCCTGGTTCAGTGACAGTGTGATGTGTGATGAGTATCCCCGACCTCGCGTCACCGCCCCCCCCGTGGCGGAGCCCCTGGTTCAGTGACAGTGTGATGTGTGATGAGTATCCCTGACCTCGCGTCACCGCCCCCCCGTGGCGGAGCCCCTGGTTCAGTGACAGTGTGATGTGTGATGAGTATCCCCGACCTCGCGTCACCGCCCCCCCCGTGGCGGAGCCCCTGGTTCAGTGACAGTGTGATGTGTGATGAGTATCCCCGACCTCGCGTCACCGCCCCCCCCCGTGGCGGAGCCCCTGGTTCAGTGACAGTGTGATGTGTGATGAGTATCCCCGACCTCGCGTCACCGCCCCCCCGTGGCGGAGCCCCTGGTTCAGTGACAGTGTGATGAGTGATGAGTATCCCCGACCTCGCGTCACCGCCCCCCCGTGGCGGAGCCCCTGGTTCAGTGACAGTGTGATGTGTGATGAGTATCCCCGACCTCGCGTCACCGCCCCCCCGTGGCGGAGCCCCTGGTTCAGTGACAGTGTGATGTGTGATGAGTATCCCCGACCTCGCGTCACCGCCCCCCCGTGGCGGAGCCCCTGGTTCAGTGACAGTGTGATGTGTGATGAGTATCCCCGACCTCGCGTCACCGCCCCCCCCGTGGCGGAGCCCCTGGTTCAGTGACAGTGTGATGTGTGATGAGTATCCCCGACCTCGCGTCACCGCCCCCCCGTGGCGGAGCCCCTGGTTCAGTGACAGTGTGATGTGTGATGAGTATCCCCGACCTCGCGTCACCGCCCCCCCCGTGGCGGAGCCCCTGGTTCAGTGACAGTGTGATGAGTGATGAGTATCCCCGACCTCGCGTCACCGCCCCCCCGTGGCGGAGCCCCTGGTTCAGTGACAGTGTGATGAGTGATGAGTATCCCTGACCTCGCGTCACCGCCCCCCCGTGGCGGAGCCCCTGGTTCAGTGACAGTGTGATGTGTGATGAGTATCCCCGACCTCGCGTCACCGCCGCCACCGACAGCGGCGACATCTGACGGCACGTGTCGGCCAAATCGAACGCATTTTATTGTCGCCATTCGAATGCAATAAAATGCTGATGCCCTGACTGGCCAGTATTTGAATGCCACTAAAGCCATGATAGACGAAATCACGGCTCGGAGAGCAAACACGCGCTGCGCGCCGCAGCTGTTTGTGATGGTTCAGTCTGTAGGCTCAGCGCGCCGCGCCGACTATTAAAGGCTTCAAGCGTGTAAAGAGAGGACAGGGCGAGCTGAAGGGTGTAAAGAGAGGACAGAGCGGGCTAAAGGGTGTAAAGAGAGGACAGGGCGGGCTGATGGGTGTA
Source organism: Chirona hameri (assembly GCA_036785665.1). NCBI lineage: Eukaryota > Metazoa > Arthropoda > Thecostraca > Balanomorpha > Balanidae > Chirona > Chirona hameri. The sequence continues at coordinate 81,771 of JAXIVJ010002971.1, forward strand.
AAGAGAGGACAGGGCGGGCTAAAGGGTGTAAAGAGAGGACATGGCGGGCTGAAGAGTGTACATAGAGGACAGGGCGGGCTGATGCGTGTAAAGAGAGGGCAGGGCGGGCTAAAGGGTGTAAAGAGAGGACAGGGCGGGCTGATGGGTGTAAAGAGAGGACAGGGCGGGCTAAAGGGTGTAAAGAGAGGACAGGGCGGGCTGAAGGGTGTAAAGAGAGGACAGGGCGGGCTGATGCGTGTAAAGAGAGGACAGGGCGGGCTGAAGCGTGTAAAGAGAGGACAGGGCGGGCTGAAGAGTGTACATAGAGGACAGGGCGGGCTGATGCGTGTAAAGAGAGGACAGGGCGGGCTGATGCGTGTACAGAGAGGACAGGGCGGGCTGATGCGTGTAAAGAGAGGACAGGGCGGGCTGATGCGTGTAAAGAGAGGACAGGGCGGGCTGAAGGGTGTAAAGAGAGGACAGGGCGGGCTGAAGCGTGTAAAGAGAGGACAGGGCGGGCTGAAGGGTGTACATAGAGGACAGGGCGGGCTGATGCGTGTAAAGAGAGGACAGGGCGGGCTGAAGGGTGTACATAGAGGACAGGGCGGGCTGAAGGGTGTACATAGAGGACAGGGCGGGCTGATGCGTGTAAAGAGAGGACAGGGCGGGCTGAAGGGTGTACATAGAGGACAGGGCGGGCTGATGCGTGTAAAGAGAGGACAGGGCGGGCTGATGCGTGTAAAGAGAGGAAAGGGCGGGCTGGAGGGTGTAAAGAGAGGACAGGGCGGGCTGAAGGGTGTAAAGAGAGGACAGGGCGGGCTGAAGGGTGTACATAGAGGACAGGGCGGGCTGATGCTTGTAAAGAGAGGACAGGGCGGGCTGATGCGTGTAAAGAGAGGACAGGGCGGGCTGAAGGGTGTACATAGAGGACAGGGCGGGCTGATGCGTGTAAAGAGAGGACAGGGCGGGCTGATGCGTGTAAAGAGAGGACAGGGCGGGCTGATGCTTGTAAAGAGAGGACAGGGCGGGCTGATGCGTGTAAAGAGAGGACAGGGCGGGCTGAAGGGTGTAAAGAGAGGACAGGGCGGGCTGAAGGGTGTAAAGAGATGACAGGGCGGGCTGATGCGTGTAAAGAGAGGACAGGGCGGGCTGATGCGTGTAAAGAGAGGACAGGGCGGGCTGAATGGTGTAAAGAGAGGACAGGGCGGGCTGATGCGTGTAAAGAGAGGACAGGGCGGGCTGAAGGGTGTACATAGAGGACAGGGCGGGCTGATGGGTGTAAGGAGAGGACAGGGTGGGCTGATGCGTGTAAAGAGAGGACGTGGCGGGCTGAAGGGTGTACAGAGAGGACAGGGCGGACTGATGCGTGTCAAGAGAGGACAGGGCGGGCTGATGCTTGTAAAGGGAGGACAGGGCTAGCTTGATGTGTGTAAAGAGAAACAGAGCGGCTTGATGCGTGTAGAGGATCGGGGCGGCTTGAAGCGTGTAAAAAGAGGATGGAATTGCATTGATGCGTGTAAAGAGAGGACCGTAGAGGCCTGCATTCAATCTCAGCATGAGAAAACATGTCACAAATGCATTTCTATAAATTAAAATTTAAGTCTACCTTCCAGAAATGGTCCGAGCAAGGTGAACAATGCGTTATTGTGTAGAGTGAAACTGTGCGGTCTAGAAATTATGAATGTGGAAAGACCAACATTTGATTTGATTCACCTCCGCCAAACATTGTATTGTCTAAATGTATAGGTAGTTGGAACGAAATAGTACTGAAACTAGCAATGCTAAAACCATGTGAAGTAAATTGACTCCTCGTGACAGAAGCATCTCACGTCAGGACTGACTGGCTGGCCTGAAGTTGGTATGCAGCGGCGGCGGCGCTGAGCTCAATCAATATTCCTCTCATCGTGCCGCCTCGGCCAATTTGCCGCCGCATCGCCCGGCGTTCTCCGTGGCTGCCGGCGGCCTCCATAAAACCCCTCCGACAGGCGCGCGGGCCCGGTGCGCGCGCCGGGCCCGGTGCGCGCGCCGGCTCCGCTGGCATCACCTACCTCCCGGCTTTGTCAGCCGACCAGACAGAGAGCCGCAAATTGAGATGAAGGGGCCGAGATAACGCCGTGACGCTCGCCGCGCGCCACCATTGCCGCGCGGGCGCCGTTTTTTATCTGAAGGTGCGGTACAAAACCGCCGCACCGCGTCGAGTGTCGAGAGCGCGGTACTTTTGACGCCTGCCGTTTTTCCAGACGTGGACCGATTTAACGGCGCGCAGTGAAGCGGGAAATCACGCGCCACGTCGACTGGAATTTCTCCGTCTCGGGAAAGACGGAGAGGGGAATGTCTCAGTTCGTCACGATCGTCTCAGCTTGACGAGCTGCGTCACCTGTGTGACGTCAGTAGTGGACAATGGGCACAGTAGAGCGGCTGGTAGTTGATTTTCACCACGAAATTCTGCTGCGGAAGCTATCCTGTCCCCAGCCACTTACATCACTTCGTAGTTACCAACCCATAGTTAGAAAAACGTCCGAGTAAGTTCAAATGCGATGCATTCATACATTTTTTCACTAGGCATTGCGAATACTGAATAGTAGGTTATCTAACTGCGATAAGTAATAGCGACGAAATCAAGATGTCCAAAGTTCATTTACGGGAGAGCTCAAATATATTTTAGAAGTGTACCTTCCGGCTTCCAGTATAATATTTATGAGGCTTCGAACACACATCTTATTTGAGGCTAGTTTAGTCATATACATGTATATAATTACAAATACGATTCAAAAGATAAGAATTGGAGCAAGCTTAAAATATGGTCATGGAATGACCTCTGGAACATGCGCATTGCACATCAGTGGTTAACATATTTTGCGCGTGCCATTCACTTGTCCTAATTACATGACAGCTGTATTGAAATTGCATTACCCACCTTGAATACAAAATGAGTTGGATAACTTACCAAATAAGAAAGTTTATTTATTTGGCCAAGCTCCTGAAGTTGATCGTTCGCAGTAAACTGAAGAGCAGCAGCCAGCAACTGCAGAAACCAGCTGTCTAGATCATCCATCAGTGATGAGGCTGATGAACGATGACAGCCATGTTTGAGCTACAGTTTTATTTTGTAAGCAAAACAAAACATCAAACACGATAGCTATCTGATTTAATATTGACACTGACAGCTCTATAATTTGTTTGCAGAATCATTCAACGGCTGCAAACACTTGCGAAGCCCTAAATTGCCCGACGTCTCCCTGGTGATGATTTCTGCAAACTCAATCGTCATACAAAACCACCTCCAGTCGAGTCGTTCATACGCGCGTTGCAATATGCTGGGCTTATTCAGCTCGGCAGCTCGCGGCCCATTTTCTGCCGCTCCTCTCCTCCACAGGCAATCAAAAAGTGATTCGCTGACGGATCGGTTCTGTCGGCGGCACAATTACAGCGCTGCTCTCCGGGGACCAGGGACGCCGTCCCGCCGGCACCGCCACCGACGACGCCGCCCCCCGAGACGCCGGCGGCAATTTTACAAGTCCCGCGACTTCGGAAACGGTCTGGTAATACGGGGGGCTGAGCCGGCGGGCCGCGGCCAGCCGCCATCCGTCAGCCAGCGCGGCGGCGCGGCCGGGCCGAGAGCTGCGGTGGCCGCCATCCGACAGCCGTGGTAGCCATATATTTTCAATTCCGACCTCCCACTGACGTATGAGATGGCTCCCCTGTCGCTACCTTAGGTCCCAAATTCTTCCAGTGAGCGGCGCGTAAATCTTCGGCTGCGCGCGGCGAGCTGGTGAGAAAAGCCGACCGACGTCTCTGTTTGGGCCGCGCCGCCCTAAAACGGCCGGCCAATGAGGCAAGGGTGGTAAACTGCGGCCCGGGCGGGCCCGGTCGGACCGGGACCGGCCGGCCGTCGCCCGGTATTGGCGGGCTGCGGTCCGGCGTCCCGGCCGGGCCGCTTTGTGACCGTCAGGGACGCGACAAATGGAGATGCTACGCGCCGACACGTCTTCTGCGGCCGGCGAGGGTTTTATGGCGAGGCGTTTTTGTGTCGCGGGTAATTCATGGGGCCACGGTTTGACATGCTGTTTGACAACAGAGTAGGGTAGGTGGGCGGTGCCCCCGCAGAACCCCGCGGGGGCACATCCAACGCACCCGAAGTTTATACTGACTGACTAGAGGACATTTCCGGGCATGCCAGGTTGTGCCGGAAATCTGTATTGACCATATCATGCTCAGGCTCGACATATTTTAAACAAAGCTCTTCCGACGGAGCATTGTCATATGCCGCGAACCCTCTGGCCAACACCGCTCCAAGCGTTAACCACGAAGCTAATCAAGCCATCTCGGCGTGAAAGACATTCGGAGCCCAGATTACATCATTTGGGTCCGGCGTGACCTTTTGATGGCCTCGGAGCGGCACGTGGCACACTTCCCCGTCCAGTTGGCGGGGCCAAGCGTGGCACACACCCTCGGCGGAGTGACCGGTCAGCGGAGCTACCCCAGCCGCAGCGTCCGACCGCAGGGAGGGGGAGGGAGGGCTGGTCCAGTCCGGCTGGGTTGCAGCCAGGCCAGTGGACCCACCGGACACGCCGCCAGTGCCGTCCGGCCACTCAGCGGCCATTTTGCCCTCCTGCTGAGTGTAATCTGTAATCAGTACGGCGGCACGCGCCAGGCCGAGCCCAGCCGAACCGCCACCACCACTGGTGACACCGATGACGTCCAGCCGGAGGACCGCAGGGGGGGGGCTCGTTAGCTGTTGTAAAAGATAAGTGTACTTAGCCATGATGAAGAGAGCCGATGAAGGCATTATGGCAGTCGGGTTAGCTTAGCATATTATGCCATTCACCGGAGCAGTAAAAGACGGTGATAAAAGCCTAAGATGTAGCCACAAGATGAAGTAATGGCAGCTTGACGTCACGGATCGTTCTCGTAGTTTTGCAGTGGGCAGGTATCTGCACAGCAGTGGCTTGGAACCACATAAGTTCCGGTAAAATGTTTGCAATTCGATTTATTGGGAATGTCAGCGAGATGTTTCGAAATACTAAATAGATATACGAGTATATCTATCGAGAGAAGGAGTGAGAGCTCACTGTATTTTACGGACTATTTGACTACCGTATTGCAGACTGCCTAGTGCCTACAGTATATACATATATCGACATTTTCCGCTTAATTAACCATAGTTTATGTATACTAGTTAGATGAACGCACATAAATTAGAAGCGCTACATCTACATGTACAAATTAATGCGACATCTCAGGTGATACAACGAACCGAAAGATCGTACCCAAATGGCGAAGACTGGGGACATTTTCCGACCAGCGTTGGATTTCAAAATGGAGGCCGCTGCACAGTCTCAGCGCTGTGAACCAGCCGTCGTCGGTCGCTTCTCTGTCACGCCGCGTCAGCCGGCGGCGAGCGCGGCGCTACAAACGCGGCGCCGGTGCCGAACACGGCGCAATAAACCACTTTCTTTTCAATTAGCGTGTCATTATTCGGCGCTCGGTTTCCCAGCGTGGTCGGCCGTGCAGCCGGCCGCCGCCGGACGCCATTGTTGGCTGTGGCCGAGCGCTGCCGGCGCCGCCCGGCCGCGCCGTCAGAGCTGCTGGCTTTATGGCTTTATTACGGAGTGGCGCGGCCGCGGCAGTCGCGCCGCGCTCGACCCACGACCGGCGGCGGCGGCGGCGCGGCGCGGTCAAACGTGACGCTCGGCGAGAGGAGCGCGCAGTAATTGTCGCCGACAGCGGCCCGGCCCGGACTGTGCCTGACGGGACACGCCGCGGGCGCATTCCGCTGTTTTATCCCAGACGAGGCTGGCTGCTGACACTATCAGGACTGGATGCTGGACAATACCGCCGGAAAGGCCGCTCTCAGTTTGCCACAGCTGAGAATTTCGGAAATGAGCAAATAGACTAAACTTGTAGGTACTGAGAAGAAACAGTGACTTCGAGTGCGATGCCCACTGATTTTGTCAGTCTGCTATGCATGGAGTGAACATGGAGTGAGCATGGAGAAACAGCGGTACCTGTAAAAAGAGCCGTTCTTATAAAAATGTTAACGCAATTTATGTAACTCGGGCCGGCTCGGCTGTAACTAATCAAATGGAACTGGCCTTGTTCGTTTCGTTCCTAGATAAAATGAAAATTCCCAAATTGAGCTTCACAGAGGCTGTGTAATGTCCATTGGGGTTGCACCTGGTTTGCCCCAAACATTAACTAAACGATTAAAGAAAGTTACTGAAGTATACACAATCTAGCAAAACTGCTGTCATGAAGCTCCTTACTGTTGGCGAATTCATATGCTCAAAACGAGAGCAGTACCACACAATGCATGATTAAATCATACAACAGGTAAACGTTTCTTTTTTTTGCAATCGCAAAAGTCCAGGAAAGAAGAGCCCCCGTTAAAACTTCGATGATTTCTTGCACTCAACAAAACATGCTAGTTTCGTTTCTGTTTTTATTTGCACTCGAATGCGAAAATTACCGAACGTGGCTAAATTAATTGGACGTCGAATTCGCTAGTACCTAGAAGCTAAACAATTAATGCGTCGATTGGCAGTCATTCAGTTTGATTGTGGACATCCGATAACAGTCGCTTCCTTAAAACTTGCCGGGGGAGAAGAGAAAGCCGCCAGGCTTTTCCAATTTCACAATTATTTTAGATGGTTCGTGCTTCGAGATTTAACTACTACAACTCGACTATGGACAACATTCAATGGCATATTTTCTTTAAAGACGATGATGCTGATGCTTTGAGGTTATGGTTGGGACAATTACTAAGTTTACATGGCGACCATAGCTCACTATTTTGTTTAGTGAATAGGTATATTGTTATTATAAACAACTGCATAAGCCAATGGCTGAACACACACTTTTAAGCAAACAGCGGCACCGTTTTCGCCTCTGGACAGATATGTTAGTGTCTGTTATCAGCAAAATACCTGTATGTGTTACCTGCAATTCCGCGAGGAGCGAATATAAACCTCAAATAACTGTCGCTTTGTAACATTTGTGCCACCATGGTATGGTGCTTGCTTAAATTCCAGGCGAGTTGAGTTCATCGAGGAGGGAAATCCACAAGATACGTCACAGGGGAGGGTCAACTTTATTGGAGCTATCCACTTGTTAAGCTCTAGTATATTGTCCTGTCCTAAAATAATCCGTAGTATACGACCCCTGCGTTTACTCATAGGGAATGTCTACAAACTGTAAACTTTTATTTCAACCTAAAATGTTTCCACTCATTATTTTACAGGATTTGTGTCGTGCTGGGGCCCTAGTAGCGTAATGGTATGATGGACAACATGATTTAACTATAACAAGCTGAATCATGAGTTAGTGTAACTTGCCATCAGTGGCGGATCCAGGATTCGGTTAAGGAGGGGGCCACGTAGCGAAGTGGGCCCCCAGGCCTTGGTGGGCCCCTCAGGCCTTGGTGGGCCCCCTCAAGCCGTGGTGGCCCCTTTGATCTTGAAGACAAATGTAGGCCATAATAGACCCTGTTAGTTCAAAATATGCCTTTCATATGCCAAAATGGGCCTCAACAAACCAGAATTGGCCCTCAAGCCAGAATGGGCCCTCTGGAGTGGGCAAATTTACTTGCGAGTTGTGTGAAAACGGAGTGGAATTCGTTTCGAGTCACTTCGATTGACTATGGCCCCCTCGGGCTATTGGGCCCCTTCGAGGCTCAAGGGGGGACATGGCCCACATGCCCCTCCCCCTCTGGATCCGCTACTGCTTACCATTAAGCGATTGTCTTCATTTTAGGCAATCGGTAAGCGATTGCCTAAAATGATTGCCGAGCTAAAGCGATCGCCAAGTGAACCCTCCCCTGTGACGTATTTTGTGGATTTCCCTCCCCCGTGAACCCAACGCACCTGGATTTTAAGCAAACACCATGGCGATTGGTGGCACAGGCGTTACAAAGCGACAGTTATTTGAGGGTTATATCCGCACCTCGCGGAATTGTTAGAAACTGTGAATATCCAGCTGGGTGTGATATTGCGTGCCCTTGGTAGCAAAAGATAATGATGGGACAAGCTTCACGTTGATTGGCTGGTAGGCTAGCTGCGTAAGAAATGAAATATTCAATGCATTCAAATATCCAAGAAACAGGTGAACGTTTCAATTGAAAGTCATCTGCAAAGTGACGCATTTACCACGAGCAACAATGTGATGCCAGAACCTTATTGTATCATTCGAATTATCTAATTAAATCGCTGCAACCAAATGATGCTGTGCAGTACTTCGCTCGGTCAATCGGTTGTATAGAACGCCCTTTGATTGCCTTCATTCGCCTGGGTTGTGATCTAAAACCGGTTTGAAATATGGTGGCGGATGTGCCGTTACCGAATGGCTGGTGAGCACAATAGGCCAATATGGCTCATCTTTCTTCCACGGCTCTGATTGTTCTGTCTCTTGGTCGGGCAGTATATAGCCCCGGTTCAGTGACGTTCCCACGCCGAATGTTTCGGTCCAGTGTCAAACGCCGCACCCGGGCAGTTCACAGACAATCCTGCGGGATCGAAATGGAGTGATCCGGCTCCTCCCAATCCATTGGAAATTTTAGAAAGCAAACTCACACCTTTTCTGAGGCCTAATGAAGACAATTCAATCAATGTGTTAAAATTGTAAATAATATCTTCGAATGCAGCTTCAAACTAACATTTCAGACATAGAATAACTGTTAATTAAACGTTCAATGATAAACAGATTTAGGTGTAGAAGTGGTAGAAATAACTCATTTGTATATTGTAGCCCAATGCCATTCACTTGATAAATACTGGGTGGCATGGCAATATCCTTGAACATCTGCGAAGTGGCAAAGTGTCTAAAATATACTTCTTTAAAATTTGTATTCAAACATATTTATATACTTTATCAAATTACAAACAAACGTATGGGCTTTGTCGAATGACCATATGTACAATTAATATTCACTGAATTTCGTCGGTGCTGGAGATTGTGCAGAAGTCATATAATGCAATTGATCTGTATTGTGCAGGTATGAGATCTAAGAACAATACTTCAATATGAGATTTAAAAACGATATTTCATTACCAACGTGAAGAACTTCTGTTGCTTTTGTTTGCAGGTAACAGGCAGAATATCTGCAATTACAAGCGTCTCAAAGCAACATTGATTATGTTTGAACAACCCATCTTGGATGGCAGATCCCTGCTGCCTCCCAGGTAAGCGGAAGCGTAGTAGAGTGAGTTACCGTTGGCCGACAATTTGTCAGCAGGGCCACAACACGTACACCAGATCGCCACACACCGCACTACAGCCCACAGCAGCCCACAGCACTGCCCGGTCGCAGTTTCCCCACACCGGCAGCTCGGCGGAAAGATGCGAGGCGGCGATAGTGACGCACTGACCGCGCCGCATAGCGCCGCGCCGCCGACTCCCCCGCGATACCATCTAATTGCGCGGGGTGCGCCGCTACTGCCGCGGTGCGCCGCGTTTGCCGGGATGTCCGGCTGTGTGCGTCGCCACTGCCGCCGGTGCGCCGGTGATCGCATCGCTGACAGCGGGCCTGTTTACAAACGGTCAGCGGCGGCGGCGCGGTGCGGTGCGGTGCGGTGCGGTGCGGTGCGGTGCGGTGCGGTGCGGCGCGGTGCGGTGCGGTGCGGTGCGGCGCGGTGCGGGCCGCTATGGGTAGAGGGTCGCGGTGACTGCCGCCCCACTGACCACATAGTCTGGTCCCGACATGGTCATGGACTGTGGCGTGCCGAATGGGCGACTGCATTACAGTTCATGTTTGTGTTAATTAAATTGACATTGGAGTAAAGGAGTATGTGAAGATCAATCAGATGCAAAGCTGGCATGATGATATCATCAATTATATGTGAATGTAAGTTAACTCAATTACGGAGCGGATGCGAGGTCTTCCGGCAACTAGAGAAAAAAATATACGTATGAGCGGCCCGGCCCGACCGTAGCCATGGTTTTCGGGGGCTTATTTCTTCACAACTACTCGGATGATGTGACTGAAAATTTGCACACAATATGTGTTTCATGTCGTGAAAATATCATACTTTTGTTTGTTTGTGAAATGCTGCGTTGTCGGGTTTAGGAGGAGCGAGCGATGACACACAACTCTGTCTTTCGGTGCGGAAAAGTGTCGTAGTCAAGCCTCTCTTCAAGAGAGAGAATAAGTCAAAACTTCACTCAAAGAGGGTCTACCTTCTCTCTACCTAAAAAAAACTGGCGAATATTTAGGGAGGAACATAGGGGCCATGGCCTCCCAAAATGCCTGAAATTGGACAGAAATTGACATCTCCTGGTTTAAAAAACAAAGAAGTTTTTATTACGGAATATTTGCTTTAATCAGCTAGCAATGCACAAGGAAGTGAAGTCCGGTAAGCTTTAAAATTGTATGAGACTTTTGGGGATTTGTCCCACCCCACCCTCACTCCCACCCCACCCCACCAAACCAACTTTTTTCTTCCTGGATGCGCCCTTGCCTCAAGAGTGTCTAATTTCACTACAACAAACCCACAACTGAAGCGGACGCAGAAGCTGCCGGAGCGTGCCTCAGCCTGACCCTGGTCACACCTGATCTATTATCGCCTCTCCAGCCAACACCAGCAAAAACTCCCCGATACAGCAGAGCTCCCCGCAGGCCGAGTCGCCCGGCCGAGACACTCGGCGTGAGACATGAAAATCTCCGGCAAATACGCCGCGAATCAAGCGGCGCGCGCAAACAGGCGACAATCCGGCCGGCCGGCCGTTATCGGCAGCGGCACACAGGCTGACTGTTTGCCGGCGGCGGTAGCGCACCGGTCACAAAGGTTGCTATCTGCGCCATGATTGTATTCTGATAGCAGCTCGGACGGTTGACGTCAATGAACAGACGTGAGCTGAGCTGCGGCGAGCGGCGGCCGGTGTAAGGCGATACCGGCGCGGTTGGTGAGCCCGGTGAGACGGAGATGGTAGTGGCTGGGCAGAACAGGATGAGGGAGAGATTACTGTCTCAGGTCTGGCTGAGCTGGAGCCGTGCGGTGTCTCAGAGAACCAACACCTGTTCCGGTCTCGAAAATGTACGGCGCAGTGGTCTGTTCCTACTGTTTGTTGATTTTGTGGCCACATTAACTGATAGCAAGGGTTCGCGGATAGCTTATCATCTGTGCATAGCCAATCGGTACACGTGCTCCCACTTGATCTTCTCGAAGAATGAAGAATGATCTACGTCTTGCCCAAAATTGGTCGTCTATATACAATTGCAAACAATTACTATCACTGTTGCATGAAATACAAATATAAATGGGCGCAAAATGACCGAAGTAGTCGTCGCGCCCTAAAACCCCAATAAGCAAACAATATATCAAATTGTGTTGTGCTGTGTTTGATTAATTACATTTTGGTGAGGTCACGCTATGGGGAAAAAACGAAAGACGATTTCTTGTCAATAAAGAACATCCCTAAGACATTTAAATACAGCCATCAGCCTCAAATCAAAGGCGGAACCAGAATGGGTGGTTTGGGTCAGTATTTTTTTGGGGGAATCCAAAAAATCTCACACAATTCTGAAAACTCATCGGATTTCGTTTGTTTGTGCATCGAAAACTGATTTAAAACAAACTTTCCTTAGTAAAAGTTGCTTAGATTTTATATTATCTCAGGAAATGTGTCAAATTTGCGCCGATTTCAGTTTTGTTTTGGGGGGTGGGGGGGGGGTGCCCCATGCCCCCTGGATCCGCCCATGCCTCAAATGACTTAGAATAATGATGGCTTGTTAACTTCTTTTGCAACTGGAAAAGTAGAGACCTATCATAATACATAATATGCCATCGCGATAGCAAAATTTACCCGTTTGACATTGAGGTGAAAAAAGCATGCGTTCATAACCACCTAATTTGAGCCTACACAATCTGCGGCCCCTCTCCTGCACTCCTGGGCCTTCGCTCCCCCCCCCTTGGCGAGATTTGACTGTCACTCCTTCAACCCCCTCTTCACGTCAGCAAAAAAAATCCAAAATCACAAAACACGCATTTTCATATCTATTTGCGTAAAGGACTGAACATGAAACGTGCAGTTTTTAACGAATTGGCCGTGAAGGGGAATCCGTCGGTGGAAACGCGTTTTAAGCACATCATGCATTTTATTGAAGCCTCGAAATCAACATTCGGGACCTAACTGATGAAAGCTTTGCCGAAACGAATGACGATGAAAAATGCACATTGCATTATTCACATTGCATTATTCACATTAACAACTTCAATATTAATCAACATTATCATTATTTTGGATGGATTATGACAACATCGAACGCGCACTATTGCAATGTGGAACAAATTGTTTACAATCAGCATGAGTTCCCTCGACACAGGGGCGGCGCCACAGATTTTTATCAGGGGGGGGGGGGGGGGGCTAGTTGAAATTTAGAGGGCCTCCATTTGAGAGGGGACCTCCATTTGAGAAGGGGGCTTTGACCTCCAGAGGGCTCCTCTCACCTCCCATCTGGCTTCCTGAAGGCCGCTTCTGGACTTCAGGGGCACCTCTGACCTCCATAGGACCCCCTCTGACCTCCATATATCCCCCTCTGACCTCCTCCCTGGCTTCCAGATGGCCTCCTCTGGCCTTCAGATGCCCTCTCTGACCTCCATAGGACCCCCTCTGACTTCCAGGGGCCGCTGTGACCTCCGCGATGGGGCCTGCGAGATGGGGCCTCTTTGAAGCATGGAGGCGCCTCCTCAAATGACAAGGGGGGATATATGTTTCTCCCCCCTGCCCGACGACAGGGGACTGCCTCTCTTGCCCCCCCCCCCCTCCGGTGGCGCCGCCCCTGCGTCTCGACAATCCGACACAGTGCGATCCAGATAAGTTTCAAGAATTAAAATTGACAAAATAATTTCCACGTCGAATGATATATATAGAAAATGCCCCAAATGTAGTTAAATGTATATATATATATATATATATATATATATATATATATATATATATATATATATATATATATATATATACATATATATATATATATATGTAAATATATATATGAAAACATATATTGCCTTGGAGCGTTTTTCCAAAACTATGAAATTGTATTTGTTGGGCTACTTATATCGCTCGACGCCGTAGGCTCGTGCCTTCGGCGTCTTGCGATGCTCAGCGATGTATGTGTAAACCCTAAAGTTAGGGTTCTAAAGTTAGTCTATGAGTTCTCATACTCATGTAAAATAGATTTTGTGACATTTTTGGCAAGTTTGCAGTTAACGAAATGCACTTAAATGTAATTTCAGACGCATATACTGATCGTCAATTTTTGCTGTAGGTCATAGTATTTAGTGCAAGGATCTCTCCTTCGCCTGGGAGCCGGGAGCACTGTACTTGTCACCTTACTATCGAGCTACTCTGAAGTGTCAACACAGAGTGGCAGCTCCACGCCGGCTCCGATTAATTTCGTTTGACTTCTGAGGCGGCAGCGCCCGCGACCCAGTTAACACGTGCCGTACAAACGCACACGCACACACCGGGCGACTGCAGATACTGCTACAATGTCGCCCAGCCCGGTTTGGGAAATAGAATGCACTAGTGCTAACCCGTCCGCTCCGCTGGACGATTAGCTGACATCTCCGGGATGGAGGTATCCGCACCAATTCAGCACGTTAATTAACTGGACTGGAACTGATACTGCATAGGACATAATTACCTATTACCCGTCAAGGGATCACCGCCCCACCAGCTCCGGTGCGTCGGTGACTTATCCCATCTCCCAAATATGTCCCATGCATAGCTAGCTGTCATATCTGGAATGGAGATATCCGCACCAATTCAGCACGTGAATTAACTGGGACTTTTAAACTGAATAAACTGAACGGTGCCGGATAGACAGAAAGATAGACAGAAAGATAGACAGACAGATAGACAGACAGATAGACAGACATATAGACAGACAGACATATAGACAGACAGACAGACAGACAGACAGACAGACAGACAGACAGACAGACAGACAGACAGACAGACAGACAGACAGACAGACAGACAGACAGACAGACAGACAGACAGACAGACAGACAGACAGACAGACAGACAGACAGCCAGACAGACAGACAGACAGACAGACAGACAGACAGACAGACAGACAGACAGACAGCCAGCCAGCCAGCCAGCCAGCCAGCCAGCCAGCCAGCCAGCCAGCCAGCCAGCCAGCCAGCCAGCCAGCCAGCCAGCCAGCCAGCCAGCCAGCCAGCCAGCCAGCCAGCCAGCCAGCCAGCCAGCCAGCCAGCCAGCCAGCCAGCCAGCCAGCCAGCCAGCCAGCCAGCCAGCCAGCCAGCCAGCCAGCCAGCCAGCCAGCCAGCCAGCCAGCCAGCCAGCCAGCCAGCCAGCCAGCCAGCCAGCCAGCCAGCCAGCCAGCCAGCCAGCCAGCCAGCCAGCCAGCCAGCCAGCCAGCCAGCCAGCCAGCCAGCCAGCCAGCCAGCCAGCCAGCCAGCCAGCCAGCCAGCCAGCCAGCCAGCCAGCCAGCCAGCCAGCCAGCCAGCCAGCCAGCCAGCCAGCCAGCCAGCCAGCCAGCCAGCCAGCCAGCCAGCCAGCCAGCCAGCCAGCCAGCCAGCCAGCCAGCCAGCCAGCCAGCCAGCCAGCCAGCCAGCCAGCCAGCCAGCCAGCCAGCCAGCCAGCCAGCCAGCCAGCCAGCCAGCCAGCCAGCCAGCAGCCAGCCAGCCAGCCAGCCAGCCAGCCAGCCAGCCAGCCAGCCAGCCAGCCAGCCAGCCAGCCAGCCAGCCAGCCAGCCAGCCAGCCAGCCAGCCAGCCAGCCAGCCAGCCAGACAGCCAGACAGACAGACAGACAGACAGACAGACAGACAGACAGACAGACAGACAGACAGACAGACAGACAGACAGACAGACAGACAGACAGACAGACAGACAGACAGACAGACAGACAGACAGACAGACAGACAGACAGACAGACAGACAGACAGACAGACAGACAGACAGACAGACAGACAGACAGACAGACAGACAGACAGACAGACAGACAGACAGACAGACAGACAGACAGACAGACAGACAGACAGACAGACAGACAGACAGACAGACAGACAGACAGACAGACAGACAGACAGACAGACAGACAGACAGACAGACAGACAGACAGACAGACAGACAGACAGACAGACAGACAGACAGACAGACAGACAGACAGACAGACAGACAGACAGACAGACAGACAGACAGACAGACAGACAGACAGACAGACAGACAGACAGACAGACAGACAGACAGACAGACAGACAGACAGACAGACAGACAGACAGACAGACAGACAGACAGACAGACAGACAGATAGACAGACAGACAGACAGACTGACTGCCAGACGCTTATCCAATAGTAATATAAATGTCAGATGCGGATTTCTGCTATTTGAATGAAATATTGCATCGTAAACGAGACAAACCAGTCCCAGGGATACATTAACGTAAAAATGCAGCACGAGAAAGTGCTGTTCTGCCTGACCATATTACAACAAAAATAGATTAGGTCACCTGGTTATCGCCGTTATGTATGTACCTAGGTATAAGTTGTCAACTATTCCCCACACTATGGTTTCGATCAACATTGTGATCATTGTGATGTCAGTTTTGTTTAAGGTATTCTTGCAGTTGATCGAAATCGAAACCATAGTGTGGGGAATAGTTGATAACTTATACCTAGGCACATACATAACGGCGATAACCAGGTGACCTAATCCAATACAAAAACAAATTCAATAAAATTTTCAATAACAAAATAATAAGCAAAAGCGTATCATACATCGAGACAACATAAAACATTGTCCATACTTTGTTTGTATATAGTCACGTATATAGCCAAACATCATCCGCTGGTCAAATGTTTTGTGACACATCCGAACGGTGCAAAATATTAACTACCTACTTCAATTAGGTACGACACTTTTACATTTGAATGAGACCATAGATTGTTTATCTCCAGTACACTCCCATTGCAATTCAAGCGCACAATTACATGCACACTCAGACGTGAAAACTGTGTGGTTTTAATTTTTACGCGCATTGCCACACACACAGTGCTCGCCTGCATTTCCTACCAAATCCCGTGCATTTTTCCAATTCCCGTCTGGCGAGGCATGCCAGTCTTCTCGGCATGCCTGGACCTCAGAGTGTGGTGATTCCTAAAAATGAAAGGCATCCCACCAATGGACGACATTAAGGCCTGTGTTTCCATTTACGGGTGTGACGTGCTCGCCCCCATATGACGTCTGAAGTGCCGGAACGCATGACCGTGTCTGTTTCTCGCTTCCAGTCACCTCCAAACGGTCCGGGATTTAAAGCAACGTTGACAAGTAGCCACCATCGGTTGCATTTGTCTATGCTTGTTAGGATACCCATAAATCCACTAACCGTTTTTGATTTTGCAGGCCAAATGAAGTAGTAAAATAGTCGATGAAATAATGCAATTTATCAATCGCAGCTGGTGATGAGAAAAGAAGCAAAATTTGTTATGCGTTCCATCAGAACTGATTTGACAAATTACACGGATTTGAACGCGAAAATTAGGTACTCATTATGCCAAATATTCGACATCATTGTCCCACCTTCTGATGTTCGAAACTATGAATACATATATAAATGTGCCCAAAAATGTAACTTTTGCGATAGTAGTGTAAACGGTTTGGTCTCAACGCTGAGTATTAAACACGCTGCAACTCCACCCGACGTTCTGACAATCATTTCTGTCGTATGAATGGCAGAATAACTACCAGGGGTGTAGGTTCCTATTCAGTTGGGGGCTCAGCCCCCTCCCACCAACTGGGGCTTGACCCCCCCCCCCCCTCCCCCAACTTTGACGAACAAATGGGTCAAATCCGGGAGAAATCTGCATTTTGTGGATTTTTATGGTACGTTAAGCGATTTTTTCTCCAGCTCAGCCCCCCCCCCCCCCTCCCCCAACTTGTCTAGAGAAGCTACGCCCCTGACAACTACCATATGACGTCAAGTACGCATGCCTTTCACTACCAGCTTAGCATAGCATAAAGCATACATCCTCAATTACCCGGAAGGTCATACTCACATTGACATTGGGACTTGGGTCCGAGTTTATGCTTACATAGCAGCAGATTCGCAATCCTCAATGATACCGCATAGTCATCAAACGTGCTTGGTGATTTCTGACGAAGCAGGAGGAGCCTCTGTGTACAGTTCGCACATGGCTAACATCACACACATCCTCTGATTTGCGGTTAACGAGTGCCGCAGCTAACATTTCTCACGAGTGTTTGCTCTGCTTTTGACGCGGTGCCGTGTCAAGTGCGTAGGCGATGCTACATGAAGTTGCCTCATTATCCAATCCCGGATCCTAAAGCCAACGGTTCGGCAACGATCACGGAAGTTTGCGAAGCTGGTAGTACGAGAAGCCGCGGGAACCATAACAGGAAGTGGGATATTACCAAGGGCGGATCCAGCCGGCCGTTTGGGGGAGCCAAACCGTTTTTAGCGGACCTTATCTACCCCAATTTCGATTTGTTTTCCCGGATTTGGGCCACTTTATTTTGCAACTACACGATTTTTTGTTTAGTTTTTCGACTTTTTGGGATATCGAAAAAGGAAAGATCGTCAGCTTGCAGTTTGTATTGTTCCGACATTGCCTTACACTGAGCAAAACTATGTCAATTGTCAGCTGTACCCAGTGCCGTCGCCGATCATTTTTGAGTGGGGCGGGGGTGGGGGTCGGCTGAAATGACGAAAGAAAAACAACCCATTTTTTATTCGTGTATTTAAGCCTTTGCAGCATTTTTAATGTGGACTTTCATGTTATAGTAGGTACTTGGTATTTAGCGCCGCGAAGCGGCACGAATTTTTACGGGTTTGCCTGATAAAACCCAGAAACATAGGCGGTGGGCCTAGTAGAAAATAGGCTAACCATGCTATTCATTCAATTCACCGTTGCAACGAACCGAAGACGGTGGCGATGGCTTCGTTATGACAATGGCCACTGATGTGACGCCGCGAAGCGGCGTGAAATTTTAATGTTAGGTCGTGGGAAACTAAATTTTTATATTGGAACCAGACTCAGGTAATTGCTGGTTGCACATCTCGGTATGATTAAAAACATTGAAATTAAGGTAGTTCCGCCCTCTCTGCCACTAATAGCCGCCCTCTCTGCCACTAATAGGGTTATTGAATTCAGTTTCCCATTTTCCAAATTTGTATAATTAATTGCGTATTGTGTCATGCGCGAAGCGGCGCGAAATGTTCAAGTTTTTAACTGTGGATAGCTGGATTTGGACTGCTTCAAAGGCAATTTTTACGACTGTACGTCCGACCTTTTTTTTTGGGGGGGGGGGCAAAAATAGTATTGGGACCTTTGGGAGGGGGGGCATGTCCCCTTTGCCCCCCCCCCTGGATCCGCCCCTGGATATTACCGGGGTGACAAATATCACCATGGATAACAAGACTTCCCAGAGAGTGAAGCGGTCACTTCAGTCGTGCCGACGCCGGCGAGGGTGTGACAGGGGAGGGAGGCCGGCTGGCTGGGAGACGGCGAGCCGGCGGGTCTCACGCACGTGTCGCACGTGTTCCACGCAGCGGCCCCCTCCTCCCGAGGGCCTCTCCCGCCTCACGTGGCGGCCCCGCCGCGGGCGGCAGTCACACGCACACCCGCCGCCCGCTGGCGGCCAGAACAAAGCCGCTTTATGGCTGTGTTTTGCTCCAGTTTGTCAGGGTAATGGTTGGCGGTGAGCGGCAGGCCGACCGACCGACCGACCGAGCGGCACACATCGCCCGCAGGACAGGCCCGACCAACGGCTGGACCGGCCCGGACCAACGGCTGGACAGGCCTGACCAACGGCTGGACCAGCCCAGACCAACGGCTGGACCAGCCCCGACCAACGGCTGGACCGGGCCAGACCAATAGCTGGACCAGCCCGGACCAATGGCTGGACCGGGCCAGACCAATAGCTGGACCAGCCCAGACCAACGGCTGGACCGGACCAGACCAACGGCTGGACCAGCCCC
>JAXIVJ010002972.1:0-100706 GCA_036785665.1 Chirona hameri
CCGCAGAGTTCAAGGTCAAATGGTTCGCGTCCTTACCGGGTTATAGGGCCTTGGCTGTTATGGTGACCCGCCTTGGACGGGTGGCGTTTCGCCTGCATGCTGGGGCTACCCACCTTTGTAGACGGGTCGTGGCTCATTTATCGTGAAGTCGCCGTCGGCGCCGCCACCGCCGGCTGCCGCCACGGCGTCAGTCTCTGAACTGCCCACGTAGTCGTCCGGCTCTGCTGGTGAGATACATACAGGTCATGAGACAAGAGACAAGAGACAAGAGACACGGAATAAGGCACACGAGACGAGACACACGAGATAAGATACACGAGATAAGATACACGAGATAAGATACACGAGATAAGATACACGAGATAAGATACACGAGATAAGATACACGAGATAAGATACACGAGATAAGATACACGAGATAAGATACACGAGATAAGATACACGAGATAAGATACATGAGATAAGACACACGAGATAAGATACACGAGATAAGATACACGAGATAAGATACACGAGATAAGATACACGAGATAAGATACACGAGATAAGATACACGAGATAAGATACACGAGATAAGATACACGAGATAAGATACACGAGATAAGATACACGAGATAAGATACATGAGATAAGACACACGAGATAAGATACACGAGATAAGATACACGAGATAAGATACACGAGATAAGATACACGAGATAAGATACACGAGATAAGATACACGAGATAAGATACACGAGATAAGATACACGAGATAAGATACACGAGATAAGATACACGAGATAAGATACACGAGATAAGATACACGAGATAAGATACACGAGATAAGATACACGAGATAAGATACACGAGATAAGATACACGAGATAAGATACACGAGATAAGATACACGAGATAAGATACACGAGATAAGATACACGAGATAAGACACACGAGATAAGATACACGAGATAAGATACACGAGATAAGATACACGAGATAAGATACACGAGACGAGACACACGAGATAAGATACACGAGATAAGATACACGAGATAAGATACACGAGATAAGATACACGAGATAAGATACACGAGATAAGCGACCAGAGACACGAAATAGGAGACAATAAGACAATAGACACGGGACAAAGACAGGATACAAGAGACAAGAGATACGATGTAGGAGACAAGAGACACGAGACAAGACAGGATACAAGAGACACGAGACACGAGACACGAGACAAGAGACAAGAGTCACGAGACACGAGACAAGAGTCACGAGACAAGATACAAGAGACACGAGACACGAGACACCGAGACACGAGACACGAGAGAGGCACATGAGACAACATCGGCAGAAAAGCTGCGGGTTGGAGATGATCCAGACTAGCGCCCGTGAAACTGACACGGAAATATGCTCGGGGAACATAAACACTCCATAAGAAGTTATCACGTTCTCACAACAATACTCCAGTTCGCCGCACACAAAAGTGTCCTATGTTGTCTGGCATTACGTAATATTATTTATACGGAAACCATGTTAAATAGTTGGTCGGTAACCTGTGCTGCTCTTTATGAACTAGATTCATGACTGTTTTATAAATTCCCGACACCTTTTACTTGCTGTTTCCATTTTAGCCATTCACGCCTGACACGAAGAGACCATCATCTACCGTACAAAGGCAGAACGCCCCGGACACACCGCTCTCGCACCACAGTTGCGGCGTTCTGCCCTGGCACCGGCGACCCACCTTGTTCGGGCAGCAGAGGCCGGCTGACTGTCGGCCGGGGCGGCGGCGGCTCGTGGGAGGAGCCAACGCCCGCAGCGGCTCCCGCGTCCTTCTCCGACACCGGGGTCATCAGCCCCTCCGCTGGAGAGGGAGGCTGCCCCGCCGCCGCTCCTGCCGCCGCTCCTGCCGCCGCTCCTGCCTCCGCCCCCGTCGCCGTCTTCGTCTCTGTCTCCGTCTCCTGCCCCGCTCCTGTCTCCGTCCCCTGCCCCGTCTCCTTCTCCGCTCCCGTCTCCGTCTCCGTTCCCACCGCAGGCGCGACAGACGACGGCCGTGGCGCCGTCTCCGAAGACGCCTTCGCCGCACCGCTTGACGCAGAGGGAGAGTACACTGATGGTGTCCACCCAGAGGACGCTGGATGGCGGGGGTCGTCCCACTGGTGCAGCACCGGCTCCCGTGGCTGGTGCTCTCCTCCTGCTGCTGCCGCCCCCGGCGCTGGCTGCGCTTGCTCGGCGCCGTTCTGAGAAGGTGAAGGACCGCCTCCTAAGGACGGCGCTGAGCCGGCGTGCAAGAGGCGGTCCATGTTACCTTCGCTGGGCCGGGTAGGCGTATTGAAGCTGCCACCGGGGCCTGGAACGCGACACGGGACTGGTTAGAAGCTGGGTGGCGGGGAGGGGGCACGCAGACACGGATATGCAGCAGTGGCTGTGCTGCAACTGCGGAGTGTACCCAGCCACGAGCAGCGAGTGGTACTGTACCCGGATAACCGCAGTGTGTTACTTAGAGGTTTAACTTATTCTATTAAACACAAAGTACACAATCAAGAACTGACCCTTCACCCGCAGCCATGCGTTGCCGGCCGCGCGCGAGCACCAACCACCGATAACTCAGTCAATCGCGCCGTTAGATCTCGACCGTCGCTGCTACAGGCCAACGGCGCAATCGCACGCGACGAGCCGGCAGGCGAAGCACAGAACAGGATGCCACGATCGATGTGGGCCTCTCGCATTGCAATGTGCATTGGGTCATCACAGTGTATAGCGCTCCTTTCTTGAGCTGCAGCCTTGTATGTAATCGATAGCGACGGATAGTTCGTTTGGGTTCTCCAAGAAACAACAGAGCGTAGTTGATAGCGGCGGATAGTTATTTTTTTTTTCTTTCCAAGAAACAACAGAGCGTAGTCGATAGCGACGGATAGTTCATTTGGTTTCTCCAAGAAACAACAGAGCGTAGTCGATAGCGACGGATAGTTCATTTGGTTTCTCCAAGAAACAACAGAGCGTAGTCGATAGCGACGGATAGTTCATTTGGTTTCTCCAAGAACAACATAGCGTAGTCGATAGCGACGGATAGTTCATTTGGTTTCTCTAAGAAACAACAGAGCGCATGCATGATATGACTCCCGGTTTGGAAGCGGATAGAGGCTGAATTCAAGTCCTGCCTCGTGTCTATGTCGTGTAACGTGTTATCTACCCAAAACAGTACACCTACACCGTGACCGCCAACACTAACCTGCCCCGGACTGTGGGCGTGGCGATACTTCACCCGTGGGCGGCAGAGGGATCTCAACACGACCCACGGGGGGCGTCGGCGAGCTGGACGCTGATCCCTGGAGGACCTTCGGTGACCCCACGTTGGCGTTGAGCGCCGGAAGAGCACTCGCTGCGTTACCTGTCAGAACAGACACGCCGCATCATAGATAAGTCCGTGAACACGGAGCCGGAGGTACTGCATGGAGAGATAGCGCGTGCAAACACATAGATTGTAAAGTGGCGTTTTGCGGGACAGGGCGCTACTTTACAGCACACGTCTTTACGGTCACTTTAAGATCTATTCTATTGTGGTCTATTCCTTGGCGCATCTTTAGAGCTCATGATGTATATTCCTTAGCATATATTAGAGCAAACCTAGTTTATTCCTCGACATATCCTAGAACACAATTCGTCTATTCCTTGGCGTATCTTAACCCGCGACTTACTGGGGGGGGGGGGACTATTTCCCCCTCCCGTTATTTTGCAATAACTCCTAAACGAACACCGGTATCGTCACCAAACTTGCAGTACCTTCTCTCACATCAATTTTACACTGTTGGCAAAAGGAAAACTATGAGGTTATGATAGGTTAACCGGGAATGACCTCAGAGTGACGTCATGATCTTCGGTTTTTGTTGCAAAATAATGGTCTGCGGAAAACGCTGTCAAAGGTACGATGTTTGAGATAAACTCAATTGTTTTGCATCAAATTACTGACAATAGACCGGGCTATGAAACTGCTATCTCGGATTGTGGATTTTTTTATTCAAAATTTTGAGAAATTCAAATACAATTTTTTTGGTTTTACAAAATTTTCAAGAAAAAATCAGAATTATCCAAAAACCGGAATATATGTGATCGAGACGTGTACGGTGAATATGTGTATACAATTTGAAGTCGATATCTTCAAAAATGACTGACTTATGGCCTTTAAATGACAAAAATCGACCACCTCTCACAGCATTACTGTGCATAAAAAACGATGCATACAAAACGCATTTCCGTTTTATTTTTTACTTTATTTATATGGAACAAACAATGTTATAAGGTCCCTTTTCGCGTTCTACACGGAAAACAAACCCATAAACATGTATTACGACGCCTAATGACCATAATCTGCAGTTTGACCTCGTGACCTCGGATGACCTTGACCTGACCCAAGGTCATAAACAGCTTAGAAAGGTACTTAGAAGTGTCAGACACACGAATCATACCGATTTATCGACATCTTATGCGTTTAATATCGCAATTTTGCCCGACACTTTCATCCATCGAGACCTTTTGACACGGTCAAACATTTTGTACTTGACCTCACCTGTAACGTCATCGGTGACCCCGAGGTAAACAATATTATGTTTCCCTCGATACATTTTCTAGGGCTATCGAATGCCGTTTGAATTTTTACATTCGGTCCTGTAATTCCGGATATCCGAGGGGGGGCAACAAATAGCCCCCCCCCCCCCCCCCCCAGTAAGTCGCGTTATGAAATATGCCCCAGTAACTCGCGGGTTAAGAGCACATGTGGTCTATTCCTTGGCGCAGCTTAGAGCACATATCTATTCCTCGTCATATCTAAGAGCACACATGGCCTGTTTCTGGGCATTTATTGGCTTTGGGGACCATACAATCCTCGGCGGACCGATAATGCGATAATAACGGATAGTCACTCCATAACCTATGTCCGATGGACTGAGAACTGCTCCCATTACACTGCGCCTGGACTAGACATTCACTCACCGAACCACATTGCTGTGGTGCCAAAGGCATCATTATATCCTGCGCCTGAACTAGACATTCACTCACCGAACCACATTGTTGTGGTGCCAAAGGCATCATTATATCCTGCGCCTGAACTAGACATTCACTCACCGAACCACATTGCTGTGGTGCCAAATGCATCATTATATCCTCCGCCTGGAATAGACATTCACTCACCGAACCACATTGCTGTGGTGCCAAAGGCATCATTATATCCTGCGCCTGAACTAGACATTCACTCACCGAACCACATTGCGCCTGGACTAGACATTCACTCACCGTACCACATTGCTGTGGTGCCAAAGGCATCATTATATCCTGCGCCTGAACTAGACATTCACTCACCCAACCACATTGTTGTGGTGCCAAAGGCATCATTATATCCTGCGCCTGAACTAGACATTCACTCACCGTACCACATTGCTGTGGTGCCAAAGGCATCATTATATCCTGCGCCTGAACTAGACATTCACTCACCGTACCACATTGCTGTGGTGCCAAAGGCATAATTATATCCTGCGCCTGAACTAGACATTCACTCACCGTACCACATTGCTGTGGTGCCAAAGGCATCATTATATCCTGCGCCTGAACTAGACATTCACTCACCGTACCACATTGCTGTGGTGCCAAAGGCATCATTATATCCTGCGCCTGAACTAGACATTCACTCACCGTACCACATTGCTGTGGTGCCAAAGGCATCATTATATCCTGCGCCTGAACTAGACATTCACTCACCGAACCACATTGCGCCTGAACTAGACATTCACTCACCGAACCACATTGCTGTGGTGCCAAAGGCATCATTATATCCTGCGCCTGAACTAGACATTCACTCACCGAACCACATTGCTGTGGTGCCAAAGGCATCTTTCACGAAAACGAATCATGCAATACTTATGGACCCGCACCAGAAAGAGAAACTAAATACGGTTACACCGATTCCAAGGCAAATTACATGTTTTCTACCAGCGGATTTCAGGTAGATACAATATTAACACACATGCACCGCACCATGCAGCGAGCGAGGAGGGAAGGGGGAAGGGGGAGGGAGGGGGGGGGGGGCAGCGAAGCTTCACACACAACCGAGTCTTGGGCGGAACAAAACGTGCTCCCCGCAGCTTCATTGGTGGGTATGTATTCAGGGACGGATCCAGGGCGGGCCGGGTATCGGGCCCATGCCTCCAGGGGCGTCGCCACGGGGGGGGGGGGGGGAGCTCCCCAAGATCGCTCCGCCCCCTCCCAGATTATCAGGATTTTAACATACATAAGCATACATACATACATACATAAGATTATCAGGATTTTAACAACATAAGCCATATTGGAGTGGGAGGCCAACACCTGACTGCCCCCCCCCCCCCCACACTCAAAATATTGTGATAATGCCTTTGCATGCCCCCTCCCCGAAACGCCTGAAATTGCCTGAACTTGATGTTTCGTGATAGTACATTAACTTTGAACAGCTTTTACACTAAGATAGGTTAGATTTAAATAAGTTAATTTAAATCAGTCCATTTAAATCAGTCCAGCTAATCCCAGTAGGAACACATACACTTTCTATCCAGATGCCATCAACACGTTTGGGCCCAGTCATTCCCGCCTACAGTTGTAGTTTAGTCCGAACCTTTTCAATGGATGGATTTACGAGGTCAGGTCCCGCGCTAAGCAGAGCTTGTGCGCCGGCCCTACCCCACCATCCTATCTCGTGTGAATCCCCTCTCTTGACCTGGCCCGGGGAGGTGTCCCCCCCCCCCCCCCCCCCCCCTGGGGCCCGTGACCCCTTTCTCCTGACTTGGGGGAGGTGCCCCCCCCCCCGGGCCAGAAAAGTGGTTCCACGATCTAAGTTCGCAGAACATTTTTTTTTGGCAGCTGCGGAACAAATTTTTTAATGCGTATACCAGTATTTTTTTCATATTTTTTATAAGCATTTCTACACAACTTATTTTCATATATGCCAATATGTGCATATATTATGATGTGGAAAGTTGATGAATCGTCAGTCGTATTTCCTGTACAGATATGGTCTTGGCGTCAGTCGGGGACCGAGACTCCCGGCCCGGGAGTTAAAAAGGTACATTGTATCGTTGTGTATGCTTATATGGGAAACTGGACTCAAGTCTCAGTCTAAAGTACTGCCGTCTTTTGCATAACGTGTTTTTAGTGTCCCAGGGTTATCCATGGCCCGATGACGATGGTATCGGTGTCAGGGTTGCAACCTGAATACGCAAACACTTTTGGGGAGATTTTAACAAGTTTTTAGCTAGTTTTTTTCTTTGGTGGAAAAGTACCAGCTTCCCTTTCCTAAATCACTGCAGAAATTTCGGATGTTGGGAATTCGGAGGTTCCAACTTACACAAATTTCGCCAATTTATGCCACATCACTGTCACGTTCCGGCCATTGTTTGGAAGTCAAGTCTCAGTTTATGTTTCATGCTCGTCAGCCATTTGCACCCACAGACTAAACAATAATCATTCTTTAGTCAAAGTTTTCACGGAACAAGAATTCCAAGTTCAGAAAAATGGAGAAACGGGCCACTTTTCTGACACAGCCCCCCCCCCCCCCCTCCCCCTCTCCGGGGGCCGTGACCCGTTCTTCCTGACTTGGCTGGGGGGCGGTGCCCGCCTGCTCTAAGAACGCCGTCTCTGCGCCGTTCTCGCCGCTGGTTTGGTTTGTGGACCAAGCACCATATCCTCTTGGGACCAAAAGCGCTAACTGGAACTCTCACCCTATTCCGAGGGATATGAGATCCGGGACGACTTTTTCCGAGGCCCGCCGGGGGATTTGAACCCCGGTCCCCGGCACACAAAGCCAGTAACTTACCACTGTGCCCGATTTCCTCCCCTCTCTCACCGCTGCCTAGGCCGTCCTCCACATCTGCCTTCGATGCGCCACTTTTGCCAAGACTCTCATCACCATGACGACCCGCACCCCCGCCGTCGCCGGCAGCGGCGGTGGCGGTGGCGGCGGCGGTGGCGGTTTCGATGGCGGTGGCGGTGGTACCGATGGCAGCGGCGGCGGTGGAGGTAGCAGCGAGAGCGTCAGTGCTTGTCGGCCCTGTCGTCTCACGCGAACGCAGCCGGCCACAGAGACAGAGACGGAGACAGAGACAGGGACAGGGACGGAGACAGGGACAGACAAGTCAGCCGAGTGACACGTTCTCGCCGCGAATGACGTCACAGGGTGTGAATGACGTTATCATCATCGAAGCGTGGAACTGGCATGAGTGTGAGACGTCACAGTGTGGATGACGTCACCGAGTGTGGGTGACGTCACCGTGTGGGTGACGTCACCGAGTGTGAATGATGCACCGAGTGTGAATGACGTCACCGATTGATAATGACGTCACTGAGTGTGAGTGACATCACCGAGTGTGAATGACGTCACTGAGTGTGAATGACGTCACCGATTGGGAATGACGTCACCCAGTGTGAATGACGTCACCGAGTGGGAATTACATCACAGAGTGTGAATGACGTCACATAGTGTGTGACGTTATGCTGGGTAAGGTGCAGCAGTGAGAGGTTACATACGCCCCTTGGCATGTGGCCAAGACATTGACACGTCACAGGGGAACATGTCAATGGGCGTACCATAGCCAGGTGCGACGTCACAGTAGGCTATGTGACGTCATAAGGACCCTGGGATGTTCTGATAGTGTGACGTCATATACCGAGTTATGACGTCACAATGTGTTTGTGACATCACATAGGGTGGTATGATGTCATGAGGTTTATACCACCCATACATAGGGTGGTATGATGTATGATGCACAGGAAGGATTCATGAGGTTTAAGGAACCCTGAGGATTCAGGGTTCCTTCAAACTCCTTCCCATTCCAATTGCCATTTTTATCCGATGCTAAGGTAAGGAACCCAACCAGGTGAGAGAACCGGGTGAGAGAACCGGGTGAGAGTGAAGACGGCTGAATGGTACAGGAGTCACAGCATGGATTTGCATGCAGATATACCCGAGTAAGATGGAATAGGTTACAAGTACACATTAAAATGTAATAAGGGTCAGTGTTATTATCACAGAAAATACCAGCTACAATACAGAGTACAGACAGCAAGGAGATTAATTGTGTACACATGCTGGTACTTATTAAATGGATAACAGGCCATTCATGCATTGATACTGTTAAAATTAATCACAGCCTCTTTAATGACAGTATTATTAACTAATTAATTAATTAATGACTATCTATTAAGCAATAACAATACCACAATGCACAGCTAGACAAGAGTATCTGCTAAAGGAAGCCAACAATGCAGTATCTTGCAGATGCCAAAACCAGCATTGGGGTGAGGCACTATAGAAGCGGCCCAGACTGAGCAGCTGGACATGCTGCGTGCACACCTACCTGCTGTTGCGGCAGAGGCTGGGAAAGAAGGTGGTGATGACAAAGGACCGGCCTGTGCAGACCCAGCAGCACTGTTGGCTTGGCCGGGAGAAGCTGTACCAGACGGAGAGTTGTTTGTGGTCAGAATATGCTCTGGATGAGAGTGGAAGAGTGGAACTGGCATGAGTGTGGAACTGGCAGAGAGTGGAAGAGAAAGAGGAATATGATCATGATGCAAATAGTGATCCAAGCAAATATAAGAACATGATTATGGTGGTAGGTAGGAACTATTTATATTGTACATGCTAGCAGCAGTGTTTCCTATTAAAAAAAGCGGGAGAATAACAATGACTACTGCAAACTGCTGTTTGAATGTACCTGCCAGTTCAGCATCATTATTATGCTGAGTGAACCACATGCTTAGAAGTTTGGAGTAGTTGATGTTGCCAGAACAATTGGTATGCAATAATTATTCCAAACAATTTACCAAATGAGAATGTGGTTGACACATGCAAAAAGCATTTATTCTGGAAATACTATGACAAACACGTCAAACACATTAATTCTAGAAATATCATGAAAACGCCATTATCACACCAACCTGAAGTTTCAGGGCTCCATCCTAGCAGAGCGCTCAGCACCTTCCTCCCACAGTAGAGAGCATAGCAGTCCTTGTTGGCAGCCTTGCGACTATCTTTAGTATCACCTCCCCGTTTGGCGCAGGTCAGAAAACAATTTTTCCCATACCGCTGCTGCGTGAGCATGTCCACACTTTCAGATCTAATGCTCTTCACCCAGGGAGAGATCGTGTCACACACCTCACTCAGAGTTGTCTGGTCCCTGGGCTTGACAAGTGTTGTAGTGTCAATGTGACTTCCTCCACTGGAGCTGACTGCACAAGCCTCCCTCAGTGTGAAGAATGCCAGGGAGCAGAGTACCTCTGCAGGGTAGCGCCCGGTACAGGTCTGATTCTTAACAAACCCTTTCTTGGTCATGGAAAATCCTGAAGGCTGCAGCAGTATATCAAGAAGAGGACTTGCATGAAGCTGAACACACTCACCACTTGTTAGGAAGTTACCAATATCTTGTGAAATGGGTGGTAGGGGGGTTGCTGGTGCCACAGCAAGTTGACTGAGACTGGCCAGAATGATGGCATGCACCAATTGTGATATATCATGAGTGTATTTCATCTTCCATAAGCTGAACCTGCGTACTTCCAAAACTGAAACAAACCAGGTACCAGTTGGGGTGCAGAGCTATGCAAATGATCTTGCAGATTTAATATTGATATTTGCTACCACGTTGATGATCAAGTCAGGCAACAAGTAGTGTACCGTCACTGGCTTGACAGCTTCTTGACAAAATAGACAAACAATGATGCGTGACAATACAAAACACGTGACAAATCTTAGAGGTTAGATCGCTTTTCCTTTCACTTTCTGCTCCCAGTCTCTATGGCCTTGTGTGTCCCTATCACTTAGAAACAACCAGGGGGGTGTACTCCGCTCCTTCAACACTGGTAAAAACTAAAAAGTGTGACAACCGCGAGCAGCTTCCAGCATCTTGGCCGTGTTTATCGGATCTGCTTATAAGCTATATTTGGCTATCAGCTAGTATTGACTAATCAGTCTTGAGCAAGCTCGACGGTGATTGGTCAGATTTTGATGACGTAAAGGCGGGGGAAAATCGCGTGTTTACATTTCAACGGGTTCGCCATATTGGTTCGCTGGCAATGTACGGGCGTGTGTGCGTGTGTATTTCTAAGCATTTACTTATTTGTATGAAGCGTAAAACAATATTTAAAGGTGTATATGAAAGACCACATAATAATTGTATCTGTCAACATATCAGTATTTTCCCAGAATACCTCATAAGCTAAACATTTACACCCAAATCTGTGCGTTCTTTAGCTGAGGACATCTGCGAAAATTGTCGACATAATAGGCTGTATAGGAGTAGGTTAGCTTATTTTTGTATTTTTAAAGGACGTAAACCCATAGATTGTATCACCTTATATAAACAGACTAGAAAATCAATACCAATGTGACTGATATCGGTATTACTTAGGTTTTGAGACACCATTATGAGTAGTACCAGTGGCGGCGGATCGTATTTTCCGATGGGGGGCAAAGAAACCCATAGGGTCCCCTCGGCAAAAGGCCCCTACCACGACCAAAAAGGCCCCCCCCCAAAAAAAAACGCGAAATGGTATCTCCTCGGATTTAGGCCACTATATGTTGCAGGGCCTCTAAATGGCCGTAAAAAACGTCGGACAGGCCAATGTTGAAGTCTCGGGCCTTCTGAGGGCCCCTCATGGCATACCGAGGGTCACCCTCAGGCCGACTGAGGGCTTTCTGTCGGTCTTAGAAGGCCCATCAGGCTGGCTGGGGGCACATCGGGGCCCTGGGTCATTGTTTCGGTCAAAAGGACGTGACGGTAGAACAGTAGTTGTGGGTAGTTAACAGCTTATTTGAGCACGTGGATAGTGGTGTGTAGTTGAACAGTGTTTGCGGCGCGGCGCGGGTAGTCACAGGCCTGAAAAGTGGCAGCTCTAGTGGGCAGCTTCCTCCTCTATCCCCCCCCCTTATCCGCCGCCACTGAGTAGTATCTAATGCTACTGGTCCTGTCCTGTGGGTGGCGTGCACTAATGAACACAAATTGCCAAGTGTCTAGTAATTACTAAAAATCAATGATAATAATGTGACTTATGAGTTACAGGACATAGCAAGATGCCTTTTTGCGCCATCGGGGGTGCAGCAACGACTGACATGCCAACAAAATGATCAAGATAACGATTCAGATCCTATACCATTTCATAAATTTCCCGAAGATTCACCTATACGAAAAGTATAGGGGGCGCATGGGAGCCCCAAGCCCCCCCCCCCACCTCCCCCTGAGCCCGGGTCGCGCCCACCAAGCGTGCGTAGGGTGCAACATTTTGTATGTGCCCCCCCCCCCCCTGACCGAAATATTGGATCCGCGCCTCGCCTGTAGTCTGTACTATGTCACGAGAAGGAATAACAATGCCAAACAAATACAATATATTTGTTGAGGGTTATGTCTCCCTAGGCAATTAATTGCGATACATTCACATTTTCCACGCCGGGTAATGGCATCGAAGATACACTTTTCATCATTTCGAGCGGTGGTCGGCCGGGGCGACCGTACCTAATTTGCGCAGATACAACAGCAAATATTTGTCTGATTGCATTTTTTTTAGCGGCATCCGGCAGAACGGTTGATTTGTGACATATTACATATTACAAGTTTTGCAATCGACTGGTAAACAAAGAAACTAAGCGTGATCTAAGCTTCAGGCACGCGCGCACTAATGTTGTGTACGGCGGCCGGCCGGCCGCGTCCCCCGCCTTTTACGTCACAGTGCATCCGGGGTCGCGGCTACTAAATAAGTGTTTGTCGCCACTTCTTCGGCCGGAGTGTTCTACCTGGTTTATACAGCCTTGGAAACAACGAATCTCAACGGCCTTGGCAGGGCACTATCAAGGTCTGTATAAATAAGGTTGCACCATATGAAGAAATCACGGACCAAGCAATCTCACGTGCAACCAGTCCGGGGCTCCTCCGCTTTTTTTGGACCTTAGCTTTTTTGCACGTGCCGAAACTCCCATTCAACTCCCATAGGGAGTCGTGGAATCGTAATCTATAATGTAAAACGAAGTATGATGCCACTTGCCAGACCGTTGAGACAAAAGCAATCATAGAGTGATGTGCTCAAATAATTGGATTTTGTTATGGTATTTTTTTCACCTTCATATTTTTCAGTAGCTCAGCAACCGTTGCCATGGCTCCGGAGCGGACAGCTCCATACCAATGGCAACGGTTATTGGTGTTTTTGACACAATTTGGTCCACTTCGAGTAAACCAATCTGGATAAAACGCAAAACGGCACCGTTTTGGACCACGCCGAATCGAATGGTGAAGAAATCACGCAGATCAGTCCCACAGCCTCGGAGCATGGGATTGCCTGCAACAGTTGTTGGTGGTTTTTGTCCAATTTGGGCCACTTACGAGTAAACCAATCTGTATAAAACGCAAAACGGCACCGTTTTGGACCACGCCGGATCGAATGCTGAATAAATCATGCAGATTGGTTCCATAGCTTCGGAGTATGGGCTAGCCTGCAACTGGTTTCGGTGGTTTTGGTCCAATTTGGTCTACTTAACCAATCTGGATAAAACGCAAAACTGTACCATTTTGGACCACGTCGGACTGAATGTGGACAAAATAATGCAGATGGGTTGCATAGCCTCGGATCATGGGCTTGCCTGCAACAGTTTTCGGTGTTTTTGTTCCAATTTGGTCCACTTAGAGTGAACCAATCTGTATAAAACGCAAAAGGGCATCGTTTTGGACCACGCCGGATGGAATGCTGAAAAATCATGCAGATCGGTTCCATATCCTCGGAACATGGGCTTGCCTGCAACGGTTTTTCGTGGTTTTGGTCCGATTTGGTCCATTTAAAGTGAACCAATCTGTAAAAAAACAGTACGGCACCGTTATGCACCATGCCGCATCGAATGGGGAAGAAGTCACATGTCCATCAAGACAGCCCAGGTTCAGGCCAGGTTCAGCCCAGATTCAGCCCAGGTTCAGCCCAGGTTCAGCCCAGGTTCAGCCCAGGTTCAGCCCAGGTTCAGCCCAGGTTCAGCCCAGGTTCAGCCCAGGCTCGGGACACCTCCGATCGAGCTGAAATTTGCACAGAATAACCACCAGGGACCCAGTAGTCCACACCTAGCAGCATTCGGCGTCACTCCCAGCGGTTTGACCTCCAGAGGTCAAGCAAGGTCACGAGGTCAAATATTGCACAGCACATTGCGGCCTACCTAGAAGAGCTACGGGGATGAATCCAACGCTAAAATACTCGCACACACTTGTTCTTACTTTTTCAAATCGTCCCGAACTCTCAAGGTCACCATTTGACCTAAGGTCATTTCGTGGTCAGCCGCCGGTACCATTGCACAGCGCATAACTGGTATACAGAAATCAGCTTTAAAATTAAAAAGCATGCCAAACTGTGACTCAGGTGATGCACTAACGTTCGTCGCAAACACCTACTCGATAGCTATTACGGTTTGACCTTGACAATTAGAAAATTGCAAAAAAACGTTACTCCCAGAGTGCGGTCCAGGAATTCAGCCTAGGTTCGATTTTGCACAGCACATTGTGGCCCACCCAGAAGAGCTACGGGGATGAATCCAACGCTAAAATACTCGCACACACTTATTCTTACTCTTCCCACATCGATTCGACCTCTCAGGGTCACCATTTGACCTAAGGTCATTTCGGGATCAGCCGCTGGTACCATTGCACAGCGCATAACTGGTGTACAGCAATACTTTTACAAATTAAAAAGCATATCAAACTGTGACCCAGGTGATGCACTAACTTTCGCCTAAAACACCTACTCGATAGCTATTACAGTTTGACCTTAACAATGAAAAAAGTGCAAAAAAACGTTACTCCCAGAGTGAGGTCCAGGTTCAGCCCAAGTTCGATTTTGCACAGCACATTGTGGCCCACCCAGAAGAACTACGGAGATAAATCCAACGCTAAAATACTCGCACACACTTAGTCTTACTTTTCCCACATC
The DNA here is from genome assembly GCA_036785665.1 of Chirona hameri. NCBI lineage: Eukaryota > Metazoa > Arthropoda > Thecostraca > Balanomorpha > Balanidae > Chirona > Chirona hameri. The sequence continues at coordinate 14,956 of JAXIVJ010002972.1, forward strand.
GACCCGACCTCTCAAGGTCACCATTTGACCTAAGGTCATTTCGGAGTCAGCCGCTGGTACCATTGCACAGCGCATAACTGGTGTACAGAAATCATTTTACAAATTAAAAAGCATATCAAACTGTGACCCAGGTGATGCACTAACTTTCGCCGAAAACACCTACTCGATAACTATTACAGTTTGACCTTGACAATTCAAAAAGTGCAAAAAACCGTTACTCCGAGTGCGGTCCAGGTTCAGCCCAGGTTCGATATTGCACAGCACATTGTGGCCCACCCAGAAGAGCTACGGGGACGAATCCAACGCTAAAATACTCGCACACACTTGGTCTTACTTTCTCACATCAGCCCGACCTCTGAAGGTTACCATTTGACCTAAGCTTATTTCGTGGTCAGCCGCCGGTACCATTGCACAGCGCATAACTGGTGTACAGAAATCATTTTACAAATTAAAAAGCATGTCAAACTGTGACCTAGGTGATGCACTAACTTTCGCCGCAAACACCTACTCGATAGCTATTACAGTTTGACCTTGACAATTACAAAAGTGCAAAAAACGTTACTCCCAGAGTGCGGCCCAGGTTCAGCCCAGGTTCGATTTTGCACAGCACATTGTGGCCCACCCAGAAGAGCTACGGGGATGAATCCAACGCTAAAATACTCGCACACACTTGGTCTTACTTTTCCCACATCTTTATGAACTCTCAAGGTCACCATTTGACCTAAGGTCATTTCGGGGTCAGCCGCCATTGCACAGCGCATAACTGGTGTACAGAAATAATTTTCAAATTAAAAAGCATGTCAAACTGTGACCCAGATGATGCACTAACTTTCGCCGAAAACACCTACTCGATGGCTATCACGATTTGACCTTGACAATTAAAAAGGTGCAAAAAACGTCACTCCCAGAGGTGCAGTCCAGGTTCGGTCCAGGTACGGGTTACCTCCGATCGAGCTTAAATTTGCACAGAATATCCGACAGGGGTCCAGTAGTCCACGTCTAGCAACATTTGGTGTCACTCCCAGTGGTTTGACCTCCAGAGATCAAGCAAGGTCATGAGGTCAAATTTTGCACAGCACATTGTGGCCTACCCAGAAGAGCTATGGGGATGAATCCAACGCTAAAATACTCGCACACACTTAGTATTACTTTTGCCACATCGACCCGCCATCTCAGGGTCATCATTTGACCAAAGGTCATTTCAAGGTCAGCCGCCGGTACCATTGCACAGCGCATAACTGGTGTACAGAAATCATTTTACAAATTAAAAAGCATATCAAACTGTGACCCAGGTGATGCACTAACTTACGCCGAAAACACCTACTCGATAGCTATTACAGTTTGACCTTGACAATTACAAAAGTGCAAAAAAACGTTACTCCCGAGTGCGATCCAGGTTCAGCCCAGGTTCGATTTTGCACAGCACATTGTGGCCCACCCAGAAGAGCTACGGAGATGAATCCAACGCTAAAATACTCGCACACACTTAGTTTTACTTTTGCCACATCGACCCGACCTTTCAGGGTCACCATTTGACCTAAGGTCATTTCAAGGTCAGCCGCCGGTACCATTGCACAGCGCATAACTGGTGTACATAAATAATTTTACAAATTAAAAAGCATATCAAACTGTGACCCAGGTGATGCACTAACTTACGCCGAAACACCTACTCGATAGCTATTGCATTTTAACCTTGACAATTACAAAAGTGCAAAAAAAAGTTACTCCCAGAGTGCGGTCCAGGTTCAGCCCAGGTTCGATTTTGCACAGAACATTGTGGCCCACCCAGAAGAGCTACGGGGATGAATCCAACGCTAAAATACTCGCACACACTTGGTCTTACTTTTCCCACATCAGTGCGACCTCTGAAGGTCACCATTTGACTTAAGGGTCATTTCGTGGTCAGCCGCCGGTACCATTGCACAGCGCATAACTGGTGTACAGAAATAATTTTACAAATTAAAAAGCATGTCAAACTGTGACCCAGGTGATGCACTAACTTTCGCCGCAAACACCTACTCGATAGTTATTACAGTTTGACCTTGACAATTAAAGAAGTGCAAAAACCATTACTTCGAAAGTGCGGTCCAGGTTCATTCAGCTGATTTCTTTACACCAGTTATGCGCTGTGCAATGGTACCGGCGGCTGACCCCGAAATGACCTTAGGTCAAATGGTGACCTTCAGAGGTCGGGCTGATGTGGGAAAAGTAAGACCAAGTGTGTGCGAGTATTTTAGCGTTGGATTCATTCCCGTAGCTCTTCTGGGTAGGCCACAATGTGCTTTGCAAAATTTGACCTCATGGCCTTGCTTGATCTCTGGAGGTCAAACCGCTGGGAGTGACACCAAATGTAGCTAGACGTGGACTACTGGAACCCTGGCAGATATTCTGTGCAAATTTAAGCTCGATCAGAGGTGACCCGTACCTGGACCGAACCTGGACTGCACCTCTGGGAGTGACGTTTTTTGCACCTTTTTAATTGTCAAGGTCAAATCGTGATAGCCATCGAGTAGATGTTTGCGGCGAAAGTTAGTGCATCATCAGGGTCACAGTTTTACATGCTTTTTAATTTGAAAATTATTTCTTTACACCAGTTATGCGCTGTGCAATGGTGCCGGCGGCTGACCCCGAAATGACCTTAGTGCAAATGGTGACCTTGAGAGTTCGAGACGATGTGGGAAAAGTAAGACCAAGTGTGCGCGAGTATTTTAGCGTTGGATTCATCCCCGTAGCTCTTCTGGGTGGGCCACAATGTACTGTGCAAAATCGAACCTGGGCTGAACCTGGACCGCACTCTCGAAGTAACGTTTTTTGCACTTTTTAATTGTCAAGGTTAAACCGTAATAGCTATCGAGTAGGTGTTTGCGACGAAAGTTAGTGCATCACCTGAGTCACAGTTTGGCATGCTTTTTAATTTGAAAGCTGATTTCTGTACACCAGTTATGCGCTGTGCAATGGTACCGGCGGCTGACTCCGAAATGACCTTAGGTTAAATTGTGACCCTGAGAGGTCGGGTCGATGTGGGAGAAGTAAGACCAAGTGTGTGCGAGTATTTTAGCGTTGGATTCATCCCCATATCTCTTCTGGGTAGGCCACATTGTGCTGTGGAAAATTTGACCCCATGACCTTGCTTGACCTCTGAAGGTCAAAGCGCTGGGGTTGACACCAAATGCTGCTCGACCTGGACTACTGGACTCCTGGCGGATATTCTGTGCAAATTTCAGCTCGATCGGAGGTGACCCGTACCTGGTCCGAACCTGGGCTGCACCTCTGGGAGTGACGTGTTTTTGCAGATTTTTAATTGTCAAGGTGAAACCGTGATAGCCATCGAGTAGGTGTTTTCGGCGAAAGTTAGTGCATCATCTGGGTCACTGTTTGACATGCTTTTTAATTTGCAAAATTATTTCTGTACACCAGTTATGCGCTGTGCAATGGTACCGGCGGCTGACCCCGAAATGACCTTAGGTCAAATGGTGACCTTGAGAGTTCGGGACGATTTGGGAAAAGTAAGACCAAATGTGTGCGAGTATTTTAGCGTTGGATTCATCCCTGTAGCTCTTCTGGGTAGGCCACAATGTGCTGTGCAATATTTGACCTCGTGACCTTGCTTGACCTCTGGAGGTCAAACTGCCGGGAGTGACGCCGAATGCTGATAGGTGTGGACTACTGGCCCCTGGCGGTTATTCTGTGCAAATTTCAGCTTGATCGGAGGTGTCCCGAACCTGGGCTGAACCTGGGCTGTCTTGATGGACATGACATAAGGCCGTTTTTGACAATATAAAAATAAATTGTATTAAAAATATAATCAAATCGGGTTGGGTACAAATTTTCCAAGGTGAACTATTTCCTTTAACTCTTGTGGAGAAAGTCCAGTTGAATAATTAATTAATTAAAACTATAACTCCACATTATGTCTTTCCATAAACTAAATATGGTACCACATCAACTATTTCTGGTATGCTTTTTGGAATAGTTCTCCTTTTTTTCTCTCTAGAATTTCAACTATATAGTAGGATATTGTAATCACATCGGAATATATCTGTAAAGAAAACCAAATATTTAACACTGTGGAACGGGATTCGACTGCCATGGTGACGTCACGGCTACCAAACAACTTGCGCCTCCCCTACTCTACCTCCTATATATGGCCTTGGTGGTGCGGTAATTATTGGTTGTTTGGTAAATGCTGGTGCTTCACATATTAAATTGTTGAACTCTAAAGGGATATTACTCATATTAGGCAAAGGTACAGTGGATATGACTGAAGTGCTTCATATCAACTTGATATAAACAATGGTGATTGTGATTTAGTGCCAACGGTAGGGTAAAAGTCTAATCTTCTGACACGTCCTAACCTCAAAGAATGCAGACAATACAAGACACATGCCAGTGTGTTGGTATCGCATATATTCTGATAACATGGAAAGTCTGAGGATGGGATGTGTCTGGGGTTACAGCAGTTGGCCCTAATCACCGCTAATCTTTGAAGATTACCATGCCAACTACCTTGAGGCAGGGCATGGCATAATGCTGACATTTCAATTTCATTGCATAGGGGTTGTTCAATTTCAATTTCATAGGGGCTTTTGCCTTGTCCAGTCTTCCAATATTGTGTTTAAAACTGTTGATGGGTGCAAATGACCTGAGGAGTCAGCATGCCCTAAAACCCCAATAAACAAACAAATAAAACTGTTGACTGAATCTGCTTACCTATGTGACCAAAGACAGGAGATTAAGATTGTTCCAGTCATTTTCAGCTTGGAGACAGATGATTTCCTCAGATTCAAGAGTTAGCTTAAGTACTGTCAACTTTGCACTGGTGTCTTGTTATGTTGGTGATTGAAAGGTCTCAGAAAAACACTGCCTGTGCTACATGTCTATGTAGGAAGTCTGGTATTAGTAGTGCAGGCATCACACAAGCTGCCATATGTCACAGATGAAATATCTCAATATAATTCTCAAGATGCAATTTCTCACTGCAGAGATTTCTGGATGATTTCAGAGTTCAGACATTTCTCTACATTCATAGGACAGCGGCCAGAGACATCTTCAGGCAATGATGGGGGCAGCAGTGTTCTCAGGGAGCAGTGATGGTGGCACAGAGGCGTCTTCAGGCAACAAGGGGGGGAAGCGGCGTTCTCAGGGAGCAGTGATGGTGGCACAATGGCGTCTTCAGGCAACAATTGTTGTCTGAAGATGCCTCTGTCACCATCACTGCTCAGTGCTCCCTGAGAACGCCTCTGCCCCCTCCATCGTTGCCTTAAGACGCCTCTGTGTCACTATCACTGCTCCCTGAGAACACCCTGCCCCTTCGTTGCCTGAAGACTCCTCTGTGCCACCATCACTGCTCCCTGAGAACGCCTCTGCCCCCCTCCCTCGTTGCCTAAAGATGCCTCTGGCCTCTGTCCCAGAGAATGTCTCTGCCCCCTATTATCGTTGCCTGAAGACGCCTCTGTGCCACCATCACTGCTCCCTGAGAACACCCCCCCCCCCCTTGTTGCCTGAAGACTCCTCTGTGCCACCATCACTGCTTCCTGAGAACGCCTCTGCCCCCCCCCCCCCCTCGTTGCCTGAAGATGCCTCTGTGCCACCATCACTGCTCCCTGAGAACACCCCCCCCCCCCTCATTGCCTGAAGATGCCTCTGGCCTCTGTCCCAGAGAATGTCTCTGCCCCCTATTATCGTTGCCTGAAGACGCCTCTGTGCCACCATCACTGCTCCCTGAGAACGCCTCTGCCCCCCCCTCGTTGCCTAAAGATGCCTCTAGCCTCTGTCCCAGAGAATGTCTCTGCCCCTATTATCGTTGCCTGAAGACGCCTCTGGCCTCTGTCCTATTAACCCGGCAGTCACTGGGGTATATTCTGTAACACGACTCACTGGGGGGGGGGGGGGGGGGGGGTTAGCCCCCCTGGTATCTTCAGAACCAATGATCGCAGCGGGACGCGCAAGGCGGCATTCGAAAGCGCTCAATGAGAGAAGCCTAACGCAAACTTAGAAATGTCAAATTAAGGTCACATGTCGGGTCACGGTCAAGTCAAACGTCAAAATCGAGGTATTTTAGTTTATGGACAATACTTGCCATCCATGGCCTTCGATTACGCCTATAATCACCCAAAGTGATGTCAAAGGTATGATACATATCCCACATGAGCTAAAGTGAGATTGTTGGAAAAGAGCAAGGTCAAGGTCAGGTCACAAAAGGTTACTACACTCAAAATATCAACGAAAGTCATGCAGCACATGGTTTATGGATGCTTTTACGCGTAGAATTCGATAGTAGAAGTCATTTTACCATCTGACTTCATTTACGTGAAGTTAGTGTCAAGTTCAGGTCAAGTTCAGGTCACTGAAGGTCAAAATTTGAAATTGATAAATCGAAATAAAAAAGGCATGTTTCTATATCAGATTTATCTAAAGAAAACAGTGCTGGCATTTATTTGTCTGTATCCGGTCAATAAAATCCAAAAAACGCAATTTCAAAATCTGACGTCATGATTTACCCATACTTTATATGTCATGAAAGTTAAAAAAAAATGATATAATTTTGAAATTTGGTGTGGTAGTTGCCCATATGTTGTTATCTGATATATATTCCGGTTTTTTCAATATCTTTCAAATATTTGATTTTGTGAGCATTTTTCAAAAAAAGATATTTTTTTGAAAATTTTGGGTCAAAACCCAAATGTTTTGAAATTTCGAGATAGCCTGTTTGTAGCCCTTGCAATGTTCTACCTTTTAGCGTTTTTCGATTGCATTTTGCTTCATATGCGGCATTTGTAGGGCCTGGCAAAATTTAGCCGATTTTGGTGTCAAAATCGTGTTTAGTGACGTCACTAAATTCACTATATCTCAAATAAATTCTGACGAAATTTTTTAATTTTTTCTTATAATGTGTAAAAATGATGCCCGGATAGGTACTGAAAGTTTGGCGTCGATATCTGCATTAGTTATTGAGATATGCCTAATATTCCTAAGGGGGGGGGGGGGGGGCTAAAAAAAGCCCCCCAGTGACTCGCGGGTTAATGTAGATAAATATCTGAAATCATTCGGAAATCTCCTGAAATCATCCGGAAATCTCCGCGGTGAGAAATAGAGATATTCCATTGGTTACATGTGGAAGCTCGTGTGACGCCTGCACTACTAATACCGGAAGTCTGTGCTTGATCATCAAATTGAGATTTGTGTGTCCTATTCTTTGTTGGTACTGGAGCAGTAGTTGTCAAGCCTACTTAGTCCTGCCCCACAGGCCATAAGTCAATATTTGCAAGCATTAACAGCAGTCTAGTCGTTATGGGCGCAAATTGACCATGCAGTCGTCGCGCCCTTAAGCCCCAACAAACAAACAAACAGCAGTCTAGTGACTGCCCTCTGCACTCTCTCAGCAAGCAACCGATCAGCCTTGTTGAAAAGATCACATATTTTGCTACTATTGATAGGTGTGGACTGTGGTCAGATTACGGCTTTATACAAAACAGTGGAACCCAGGACGTCACCAACAGGGGGCTGGAGCCCCAGGATCTCTCTGCCCCCAGATTAGATTAGTAGGATTTTAACCCTCGCCCTACGGGAGCTTTTTTCACCTTCACCCTACGGGGGGGGGGGGGGGGGGGGCTGACAGGCCCCCCCTGTTAACTTTCAAACCAAGCAACTTAGAGCAATGCGGTGAGAACCAGCATGTTGCCTGTCATGAGAGGAATCTAACAATATGCGATTTTTAAGTTGCCGGTCAACGGGTGACCTTCCAGGTCAAGTGAATGACCTCAGATTTACCACGTCCAGAACAGCGATTTTGCTCTTCAGAAAGCCTCAAAATTAGAAATTGATACATGTAAATAAAAAGGCATGTTCCTAGACCAGTTTTGGCTCAGAGATACAAAAAAGGTAATTATTTGTTCGTATCTTGTAAAAAAAAGTCAAAAAAAGTTATTAAAAAAAATGACGTCATCAGTTTCTTACACTTAGGGAGCCGTCACTCAGTCAAAAATGAAGATATTGCTTTGAAATTTGGTATGGTATTGTCCATATTCAGTTCTCTCACATATATTCCGGTTTTTGTAATATCTTTGAAAATTTTGATTTTGTGGGGATTACAAAAAAAAGTTTTTATTTTATTTTAGGGGTCAAAAACCCCAAATGTTGCACATCCGAGATTTCCATTTTAAAGAGAATGCCATTTTGTATCTTTGGTGAATTGCGTTTGCCATTTGCTTTAAAACTCTTTTTCTACGATTTTTCAAATATTTCGATTTTTTTACCAACATGACGTCATCAAAACGTCATTATTTCCCAAATTTCTCAACTCATTTCAACGTATTTTTTTCAGCATACGTATAATTGTTGTAAACTCAGCTACCAAAAATTTCAGCAAGATGCACTGCATGTGTAAAAAGTTATTCAAGAAAAACCTCAGGGGGGGGGGGGGGGCTGTCGGGCCCCCCTCCCGTAGGGCGAGGGTTAACACTAGAGGTCCGCCAGCTATCCGTAGTTGGCGGAGATCCAAAATCGGAGCCCGTCCACGTGCGCACGCGCCGACTGACTTTGATTCCGACTCATGCGGACCGCTCCAAACTCATGCATTTGCCTGCTCACACAATCTCATATGGATTGGTCCAGCAGTTTCCGAGATCTGAGTGCGGCAGTCGCAGGTGTGCACGTGCTAACAGACATGTTTTTTTGTGTGTGCAATGTTGCCAGTATCCATGCATGAAGCCCTACAGCAAATTGCAAGTCAATCTAGCTGACACTTTGGAAGACATTGTCCACGAAACATGAGGGCGTCAATGTACGCCCCCTTTCCATTTGTCACGTGCTCGCGCGCTTATCAGAAGCCATGGAGTGCTCAATAGTGAAAGTTGGTTCCATTTCCTATCCACACACCGGTCTTGCTACCCATAGCTCGCGACGTTCTCGAAAACGAAGCTCGAAACCGGAGGTCCCATGAGGGTACCATTTTGCATCCTTTCTGCCCTTGTCACGCGCTCGCGCATATCGGTTGGGTGGGAGCCACGAAGGTGACAAATGGTGAAATATGGTTCCATTTCCTATCCGCACACCGGTTTTGGTACCCGTAGTTCGCACCGTTCTCGGTCACGACTCTCAAGCGGGGGTCCCCTAAAATTGTTTCGATGCCCCGTGCTGGCGTCCTATGCACCGCGCACCGTCGCCACCACAAACAGCACGTAACCTCCTGTAGCGTCTATATTTTCACAAAGTTTGATGCCCCGGCGTCGCAACATGTGACCTGCAGGCCCCAGAAATCCCGATTTCGCAGGTGCCTCGCAGCACATGACACGTGCACACTGCACCACTGAAAAGTGCAAAAGCACAAATCCACCGGACGTGTCTATGCACTCTGAAAATTTGGTGCGAGTGCTGTGCACGGTTTTCCCGCTAGCCGCCAGAAACCTTGTACAGACAGACAGACGGAAATGAAAGCTAGCTGCCAACTTTAGTCCCCAAGAATAAATCTCCGAAATGTCAAAGAAAACTCAAATGCTAAAGCATGTTATTTTCTTCTAGGCATTCCTACGATTTTGAATTAGCCCTATGGAAGTAGGGGAGTCCAAACACCTGTTTGCCCCCCTCCAAAAAAAAAACACCTCGGACTCACCGTGTTTACTCACATTGACTACCCCCCCCCCCCCCCGCCCGCATAATTTGTGCCATGCTTTGAATGGAGCCATGTACTTATCTAAATGTTTAAATGCTCCTTTGACTTCTCCCACAAGCTTGTTATCCCTGCTGATGCTGACACTGCTTGAGGAGTACCACGGAATATGTGCTGATTGTGCTGCAATTAAGCTGTATACATTGCAGCATTTATGTTTGGCCACGTTTCCATGAATCACTCACTGCTTATTAACTGCATAGCTAATGGTTATTTGTTCATTGCGCATCACATTGTCTTCTTCCTGATTCAATCATCAACCACAGCAGTTTTGTGACCCTGTTTTTCTGACATTTATGTAGCCTGTGTATCTGACCTGTGTATCTGACCTGTCTATCTGACCTGTGTATCTGACCTGTGTATCTGACCTGTGTATCTGACCTGTGTATCTGACCTGTTGTATCTGACCTGTGTATCTGACCTGTGTATCTGACCTGTGTATCTGACCTGTGTATCTGACCTGTGTATCTGACCTGTGTATCTGACCTGTGTATCTGACCTGTGTATCTGACCTGTGTATCTGACCTGTGTATCTGACCTGTGTATCTGACCTGTGTATCTGACCTGTGTATATGACCTGTGTATCTGACCTGTGTATCTGACCTGTGTATCTGACCTGTGTATCTGACCTGTGTATCTGACCTGTGTATCTGACCTGTGTATCTGACCTGTGTATTTGACCTGTGTATCTGACCTGTGTATCTGAACTGTGTATCTGACCTGTGTATCTGAACCTGTGTATCTGACCTGTGTAGTGTGTGTCTGACCTGTGTATATGACCCTGTAATCTGACCTGTGTATCTGACCTGTGTATCTGACCTGTGTATCTGACCTGTGTATCTGACCTGTGTATCTGACCTGTGTATCTGACCTGTGTATCTGACCTGTGTATCTGACCTGTGTATCTCACCTGTGTATCTCACCTGTGTATCTGACCTGTGTATCTGACCTGTGTATCTGACCTGTGTATCTGACCTGTGTATCTGACCTGTGTATCTGACCTGTGTATCTGACCTGTGTATCTGACCTGTGTATCTGACCTGTGTATCTGACCTGTGTATCTGACCTGTGTATCTGACCTGTGTATCTGACCTGTGTATTCTGACCTGTGTATCTGACCTGTGTATCTGACCTGTGATCTGACCTGTGTATCTGACCTGTGTATCTGACCTGTATATCTGACCTGTGTATCTGACCTGTGTATCTGACCTGTGTATCTGACCTGGTGTATCTGACCTGTGTATCTGTCCTGTGTATCTGACCTGTGTATCTGACCTGTGTATCTGACCTGTGTATCTGACCTGTGATCTGACCTGTGTATCTGACCTGTGTATCTGACCTGTGTATCTGACCTGTGTATCTGACCTGTGTATGACCAGTGTATCTGACCTGTGTATCTGACCGTGTATCCTGACCCTGTGTATCTGACCTGTGTATCTGACCTGTGTATCTGACCTGTGTATCTGACCTGTGTATCTGACCTGTGTATCTGACCTGTGTATCTGACCTGTGTATCTGACCTGTGTATCTGACCTGTGTATCTGACCTGTGTATCTGACCTGTGTATCTGACCTGTGTATCTGACCTGTGTATCTGACCTGTGTATCTGACCTGTGTATCTGGACCCTGTGTATCTGACCTGTGTATCTGACCTGTGTATCTGACCTGTATATCCGACCTGTACCTCTCTTGCCTGATGTTGCAGGATTAGCCAGCCGGATTAGCCGCAGCACAGCCAGGATGTGTGTCAGGCCGGTTTTGGCGTGTCTGCCACTGGGGGACCTCTGACCGCACTGGGTAAGTCTCCACTCCGGTGACACCGTTCATTAGATAAGCAGGTGATATATGAAGGGACAGGTAGACTGGAACGTGACTGATTGACGAGAGCGTCTCATATGACGGCCATTTATCGTCGGGGTCGCCCTCACGCCGACCCAAACGTGGCGAAGTATTCCGATCCCGCGCTCGGGTCAGCATTAGATACCCCGATGATCTATTTCTCCACAACACCACCATCACCACCACATGCGGATGCAACTCACAAGTCCCATAGGCTAACTTTGAACATCTATAATGCAGGTTATCACATCACAAGTCACCCCATAACCCTGAACCATAAGTCATTAGTCACCCATATATAACCCTGAACCACAAGTCATTAGTCACCCATATATAACCCTGAAACGTCAAGTCATCAGTCACCCCATATATAACCCTGAACCACAAGTCATTAGTCACCCCATATATAACCCTGAACCACAAGTCATAGTCACCCCATATATAACCTGAAACTCAAGTCATCAGTCACCCCCCATATATAACCCTGAACCACAAGTCATTAGTCACCCCATATATAACCCACACCAGGACCGTAGGAACGTGACGAAAAGTGAGGGAGCCAGCGCAACTTTGATTAAGTCTTGGGGGGGGGGGGGGGCCACTCAATCCCCCTATGTGATTATTTCCTGCAGATTTAAGCTCTTTTCATCTTCGCGGCTGCGCTTTGAAATTTTTATCACCAAGTAAAATTGCTGACTTGGCAAAAAAGGCCAAAAGGTAAGAGGCCATGACCCACCACCCCTCGGCCCCTGCATTCGTACGCCTATGACCCGCCCACCCTCTCTCATTGCAGGCATCATCCAAGCGGTCACGATCATGACGATCCACTGTTTCCACCTGCTGTGGCCTGCGTCCGGCTCAGCTGCCTCGCTGCCGGGTCGACTCCAGTACTGGCTATTCTGCACTCTCAGCTTCGCCACGCTGTACGCCTTTCTCAACGCGCTGTTGGTCGGTCCGGGCTTCGTGCCGCGCGAGTGGATACCGGTTAGTACCATTGGGGGGCGGTGGAGGGAGGGAGGGAGGGAGGGAGGGAGGGAGGGAGGGAGGGAGGGAGGGAGGGAGGGAGGGAGGGAGGGAGGGAGGGAGGGAGGGAGGGAGGGAGGGAGGGAGGGAGGGAGGGAGGGAGGGAGGGAGGGAGGGAGGGAGGGAGGGCGAAAAAATTAGAATCTGATCTGAATCTGAAATCTGAAATCTGAAAATTTAGTTAGAGGTGGATGCACTGAACACGGCAACCTGGACGGCATTTCGGGTACAGTCTGACCACACACCCGACATATCTCCACAGGATGACCTGCCTACCAGGGGTGTAGGATCCTATTCAGTTGAGGGGGCTTCAGCCTCCCCCACTCAACTTGGCTTCAGCCCCCCACCCCCACCCCCCAACTTGAACGATGAAGTTGGTCAAATCCGGGGAGAAATCTGTATTTTGTGGATTTCGATGGTACTTTAAGCGATTTTTCCCAGCTCAGCCCCCCTCCCCCCCAAAAAAAAATCTGGAGAAGCCACGCCTCTGCTGCCTACTCAGAGGGGGCTGTCTGTGTCTGTCTGTCTGTCTGTCTGTCTGTCTGTCTGTCTGTCTGTCTGTCTGTCTGTGTCCCGTCTAACCGACTCCCCGGTATCTCCCCACAGGAGGACCCCTCTGCGCAGTCGCGGCTGCAGTTTTGCACCTTCTGTCAGGGGTACAAGGCGCCACGCGCTCACCACTGCCGAAAGTGTGAGTCTCGGTACAGCCCCCCCCCCCCTCCGCCACTTCATCGTGTGCCCTCTTTTCCGTACAGGGGAACATACAATTGGCTGTGTTACTGACTGTTCCAATGCACGTGTTGGGATCGCCTATTACGCCATTTCAGACATTAGAACGACTGTGCCATTTTAAACGTTTCATATCATTAATTCTCAATTAATCTCAAACATTCCATCAGCAGACGGTTTTACTTTGATGTCATGTGGCCAAGATTAAGTTTAATGACCTTCTGCCTTTGCTGCCTTGTATACGTCCGGCTGGTATCTCAATTCTCTCGAGCCTGGCAACTCGCCGTTTGGAAATGTATCCATTTGAACCGCTGTATCACTCCCGACTCCCTGATCCCACTCCCTCAATTCTCTCGAGCCTGGCAACCCGCCGTTTGGAAATGTATCCATTTGAACCGCTGTATCACTCCGACTCCCTGATCCCACTCCCTCAATTCTCTCGAGCCTGGCAACTCGCCGTTTGGAAATGTATCCATTTGAACCGCTGTATCACTCCGACTCCCTGATCCCACTCCCTCAATTCTCTCGAGCCTGGCAACTCGCCGTTTGGAAATGTATCCATTTGAACCGCTGTATCACTCCGACTCCCTGATCCCACTCCCTCAATTCTCTCGAGCCTGGCAACTCGCCGTTTGGAAATGTATCCATTTGAACCGCTGTATCACTCCGACTCCCTGATCCCACTCCCTCAATTCTCTCGAGCCTGGCAACCCGCCGTTTGGAAATGTATCCATTTGAACCGCTGTATCACTCCGACTCCCTGATCCCACTCCCTCAATTCTCTCGAGCCTGGCAACTCGCCGTTTGGAAATGTATCCATTTGAACCGCTGTATCACTCCGACTCCCTGATCCCACTCCCTCAATTCTCTCGAGCCTGGCAACTCGCCGTTTGGAAATGTATCCATTTGAACCGCTGTATCACTCCGACTCCCTGATCCCACTCCCTCAATTCTCTCGAGCCTGGCAACTCGCCGTTTGGAAATGTATCCATTTGAACCGCTGTATCACTCCGACTCCCTGATCCCACTCCCTCAATTCTCTCGAGCCTGGCAACCCGCCGTTTGGAAATGTATCCATTTGAACCGCTGTATCACTCCGACTCCCTGATCCCACTCCCTCAATTCTCTCGAGCCTGGCAACTCGCCGTTTGGAAATGTATCCATTTGAACCGCTGCATCACTCCGACTCCCTGATCCCACTCCCTCAATTCTCTCGAGCCTGGCAACTCGCCGTTTGGAAATGTATCCATTTGAACCGCTGCATCACTCCGACTCCCTGATCCCACTCCCTCAATTCTCTCGAGCCTGGCAACTCGCCGTTTGGAAATGTATCCATTTGAACCGCTGTATCACTCCGACGCCCTGATCCCACTCCCTCAATTCTCTCGAGCCTGGCAACTCGCCGTTTGGAAATGTATCCATTTGAACCGCTGTATCACTCCGACTCCCTGATCCCACTCCCTCAATTCTCTCGAGCCTGGCAACTCGCCGTTTGGATCGTATCCATTTGAACCGCTGTATCACTCCGACTCCCTGATCCCAACCCTCTGATGGCAATGTGCGCGTATTTCTAACTATCTCTTAACTTCTACTTCCCGTCTGTTGACCTTAACCCTTTGCCGTGCCGGTGCTCGGCGCCACCTTCGCCGTGCCGGAGGGAGGGAGGGAGGGAGGGAGGGAGGGAGGGAGGGAGGGAGGGAGGGAGGGAGGGAGGGAGGGAGGGAGGGAGGGAGGGAGGGAGGGAGGGAGGGAGGGAGGGAGGGAGGGAGGGAGGGAGGGAGGGAGGGAGGGAGGGAGGGAGGGAGGGAGGGAGGGAGGGAGGGAGGGAGGGAGGGAGGGAGGGAGGGAGGGAGGGAGGGAGAAACTAAAAGGGCTAGAAAGACGCGGAAAAAACGTTCGAAAGCTCTCGACAATCACATTCGAAAGTACTTCGGATATTTTTCGTCAAGTCAATATTAAGGTCACCAGAGGTCATCCAATGTCAAATTTTCCAATTTTAGGACTTCGCTCCAGAAACCCCCAGGGCTATGGAACTATATCACAGGAACTATGGATAGCTAGGAACAAACGGAAAACAGCAATGGAAAGCCCTTGAAAGATGCGATCGGTGAGGAATGGAAATGAAGAAAAGCGTATGTCACATTCAGCAAATTTTCTAGGGGAGCGGTTTTTCTGTTTTACGTCTTATCGG
The DNA here is from genome assembly GCA_036785665.1 of Chirona hameri. Taxonomy (NCBI): domain Eukaryota; kingdom Metazoa; phylum Arthropoda; class Thecostraca; order Balanomorpha; family Balanidae; genus Chirona; species Chirona hameri. Next base: position 30,405 of record JAXIVJ010002972.1, read on the forward strand.
CGGAAATGTGGCCATTGTGTTCCTAAGACAGGAACAAAATGGGTATCAAAATGCTCACAAGACCACAATAAGTTTCAAACCAAAGCCTTTTTTACATTTAAGTCCGCGGAATTCCCGAAAAATGCCGAAAGGGGTTTTACCTTTTCTCACACACGTCCGCTTGCGCTACCTCTCGAGAGCAAGAAAAGCGCAAGTGCGGAAGACCGATATTGTCAACCGTATGTACAGCGCCTTACTGCAGCGTACATAGCAATAAAAGCGTAAGTGCGTACTGACGCCTTTTAGCGTTACATGACCTCGAGTCTGACGGATATACGGTAGGTGTATTTGTAATCAATGTACTTAAACGCGCCTGGTTGGAACTGCCGCTGACGATGTCGTTACTCTGCATCACTCGGAGTCCGTTGTCGGCATCGTCGACACCCCTCGCCGCCGCGCTCTGAAAGGTCCCCGGAACCGCGGCGCTCATGTATCCGGACGACACGCTGGACGTTGACTCTGTGTACCGAAAGGTCCCCGGAACCGCGGCGCTCATGTATCCGGACGACACGCTGGACGTTGACTCTGTGTACCGAAAGGTCCCCGGAACCGCGGCGCTCATGTATCCGGACGACACGCTGGACGTTGACTCTGTGTACCGAAAGGTCCCCGGAACCGCGGCGCTCATGTATCCGGACGACACGCTGGACGTTGACTCTGTGTACCGAAAGGTCCCCGGAACCGCGGCGCTCATGTATCCGGACGACACGCTGGACGTTGACTCTGTGTACCGAAAGGTCCCCGGAACCGCGGCGCTCATGTATCCGGACGACACGCTGGACGTTGACTCTGTGTACCGAAAGGTCCTCGGAACCGCGGCGCTCATGTATCCGGACGACACGCTGGACGTTGACTCTGTGTACCGAAAGGTCCCCGGAACCGCGGCGCTCATGTATCGACACACTGGACGTTGACTCTGTGTACCGAAAGGTCCCCGGAACCGCGGCGCTCATGTATCGACACGGTGGACGGTGACTCTGTGCACCGAAAGGTCCCCGGAACCGCGGCGTTCATGTATCCGGACGACACGGGGGACGGTGACTGTGTACCGAAAGGTCCCCGGAACCGCGGCGTTCATGTATCCGGACGACACGGTGGACGGTGACACGGTGGTACCGGCAACACCGTCGTGATTGAGCTCTCTCACTGTCCGTGGAAGAGCGAAGCGGCGGCCGACGCGCTGATGGAGTGGGCCCGCGCCTCCATAATATCGGTCGCCGGCCAGAATACCTCAGTCCCAGCATTGTCACAGCGATAGCGATCCCCCAACGCCGTCAACCTTTAAACAACCTCAAGTCAACCTCAGTTCTCGTCCTCGTCAACCTCGTCAACCTCAGTCCCACCGCGTACCTTTAAGGTCGCGGTGAAGTCGGTTGTTGAGGAACACCAACTGAATCTGCTGCCGGTCACGCTGGACCGGCTATTGCACTCCGGGTCTCACTGCCGTACCCTCCGTCAACGAGCACGCCCAAGGACCGCTGATCTGCGCATATTCATCGGCCGCGACTGGGGCTTTGACGAGGCCAAGTCCGCTGGCTAGCGTGCGAGGAGCTCTCGAGCGCAACGACGCGGCGTGGCTGCCGGCAACGCCGCCATCACACCCAGTGGCGTACCCAGGATCCACTCCAGGAGGGGCATTTTTTATCAAGGGGGCATAAGGTACCCCCACCAAAAAAAATCACCAGATTTGGCCCACTATGTTTTTCGAAGGGCATATTTTCAACATTTTTTTATTATTTTTAAATAAAATAAATAGGGCCAGCCCTATTTCCGAAGGGGCACATACGGCCAAGGGGGCACGTACAGACCTTCAGGGGGGGGGGGGGGGGCATTGCCCCGTTTGCCGCCCCCCCTCTTGGGTACGCCTATGATCGCAATTTGGCTATATGGGGTATTTTGAGCTGAGAAAAAAACTAATATGACATCAATGTTTGGACGATAGATGGATATCCTTCGAAAAATGGTCATGTTTCTCTTTTCTCCTTCATGACCATAACAAACTTCCTGGCAATTATGACGTCATGCATATGGTAGCTTGGCTATGGAAACTATTGCACACAATAGAGACGGACTTTAGGCATATATACGCAGGCTGCTTGTAACGTAAACAACCGTTGTGAGGACCCGAAACAAGTTTCGTGCCCCGATCGGGGCACAAAACATCGTCTTCTAAAAGGGGCCCACTAGTCCTGTATCAAAATTACATAGCGTAGCGAGGTATTTTTTCTCACACAACCCATTTTTCGCTCTGCTCTACAAATCTGCTATCTCAGTTCAAAACCCCATGTTAAAGGTGAACTATTCCCTTTAAAGGAATATTGCCACCTCGTAGGCCAATATGGAGTTTTTGGTGTGTATCGGTAGATTAAGCGTGTCCAATTTCACCTGCAAAATTTGGTTTCCGAAACTCCCCATTAGATAAAAAAAAACATTTGCACCACTCATGATTGACACACATTCGTAAAATTGGAGCCGCCTCATCACTATTTAGAATCACTTCTTTGCGGACTATGATTTCTTTTTGAATATTGCAAACTTAACATCACCATTCCGTCAATGCACTTTACAATTAAAATGCGTATACAGTTAATTATATTTTCAACAACCATAGCCTCTTTCATAATACAACATGAATAAAACAGCAAGAATGGCTATGACTCGACTTTGGGGCCGTAGGAGATTTGTGACCAATGCCTTAAAACACAGATACACTTTTCAAGGTCAAGTCTCGGCAAATTTGGACGCTTCGGCTTTGAACGGGCACCAATTCCACAGCCAAACTGGATGAGAGCGGCCATCATACATCTAGTACTGAGCACAGCTTGGACCAACGTTTTGGAGTCAGTAATAAATGCAAAATAAATTTCCGATGCCCTACTTTAGGTGCTGCAGGAGCGAGTTTGAGCTTGAGCATACACGATTGTTGATCCCCACCATTCATTTAAGTTCCTTTTTATAAATCCTCCGGAGGTGGCAATATCCCTTTAACTAATCTTGATTGATAATCTGCTGACCTTTACTGACACTGTGCTGACCTTCACTGACCTTTACTGATACTCTACTGACACTTACTGCGCTTTACTGACATTTACCGACCTTTACTGACCCTCTGGTGATCTGTTGTGACATTCTGCCGACCTGCACTAGTGACCCTACCTGACCCGCCGCGCCGGCCTGTGTCCCGCTCGACTCTGCCGACCTGCACTAGTGACCCTACCTGACCCGCCGCGCCGGCCTGTGTCCTGCTCGACTCTGCCGACCTGCACTAGTGACCCTACCTGACCCGCCGCGCCGGCCTGTGTCCCGTTCGACTCTGCCGACCTGCACTAGTGACCCTACCTGACCCGCCGCGCCGGCCTGTGTCCCGCTCGACTCTGCCGACCTGCACTAGTGACCCTACCTGACCCGCCGCGCCGGCCTGTGTCCCGCTCGACTCTGCCGACCTGCACTAGTGACCCTACCTGACCCGCCGCGCCGGCCTGTGTCCCGCTCGACTCTGTCGACCTGCACTAGTGACCCTACCTGACCCGCCGCGCCGGCCTGTGTCCCGCTCGACTCTGCCGACCTGTACTAGTGACCCTACCTGACCCGCCGCGCCGGCCTGTGTCCCGCTCGACTCTGCCGACCTGTACTAGTGACCCTACCTGACCCGCCGCGCCGGCCTGTGTCCCGCTCGACTCTGCCGACCTGCACTAGTGACCCTACCTGACCCGCCGCGCCGGCCTGTGTCCCGCTCGACTCTGCCGACCTGTACTAGTGACCCTACTTGACCCGCCGCGCCGGCCTGTGTCCCGCTCGACTCTGCCGACCTGCACTAGTGACCCTACCTGACCCGCCGCGCCGGCCTGTGTCCCGCTCGACTCTGCCGACCTGTACTAGTGACCCTACCTGACCCGCCGCGCCGGCCTGTGTCCCGCTCGACTCTGCCGACCTGTACTAGTGACCCTACTTGACCCGCCGCGCCGGCCTGTGTCCCGCTCGACTCTGCCGACCTGCACTAGTGACCCTACTTGACCCGCCGCGCCGGCCTGTGTCCCGCTCGACTCTGCCGACCTGTACTAGTGACCCTACCTGACCCGCCGCGCCGGCCTGTGTCCCGCTCGACTCTGCCGACCTGCACTAGTGACCCTACCTGACCCGCCGCGCCGGCCTGTGTCCCGCTCGACTCTGCCGACCTGTACTAGTGACCCTACCTGACCCGCCGCGCCGCGCCGGCCTGTGTCCCGCTCGACTCTGCCGACCTGTACTAGTGACCCTACCTGACCCGCCGCGCCGGCCTGTGTCCCGCTCGACTCTGCCGACCTGTACTAGTGACCCTACCTGACCCGCCGCGCCGGCCTGTGTCCCGCTCGACTCTGCCGACCTGTACTAGTGACCCTACCTGACCCGCCGCGCCGGCCTGTGTCCCGCTCGACTCTGCCGACCTGCACTAGTGACCCTACTTGACCCGCCGCGCCGGCCTGTGTCCCGCTCGACTCTGCCGACCTGCACTAGTGACCCTACCTGACCCGCCGCGCCGGCCTGTGTCCCGCTCGACTCTGTCGACCTGCACTAGTGACCCTACCTGACCCGCCGCGCCGGCCTGTGTCCCGCTCGACTCTGCCGACCTGTACTAGTGACCCTACCTGACCCGCCGCGCCGCGCCGGCCTGTGTCCCGCTCGACTCTGCCGACCTGTACTAGTGACCCTACCTGACCCGCCGCGCCGGCCTGTGTCCCGCTCGACTCTGCCGACCTGTACTAGTGACCCTACCTGACCCGCCGCGCCGGCCTGTGTCCCGCTCGACTCTGCCGACCTGTACTAGTGACCCTACCTGACCCGCCGCGCCGGCCTGTGTCCCGCTCGACTCTGCCGACCTGTACTAGTGACCCTACCTGACCCGCCGCGCCGCGCCGGCCTGTGTCCCGCTCGACTCTGCCGACCTGCACTAGTGACCCTACCTGACCCGCCGCGCCGGCCTGTGTCCCGCTCGACTCTGCCGACCTGTACTAGTGACCCTACCTGACCCGCCGCGCCGGCCTGTGTCCCGCTCGACTCTGCCGACCTGTACTAGTGACCCTACCTGACCCGCCGCGCCGCGCCGGCCTGTGTCCCGCTCGACTCTGCCGACCTGCACTAGTGACCCTACCTGACCCGCCGCGCCGGCCTGTGTCCCGCTCGACTCTGCCGACCTGTACTAGTGACCCTACCTAACCCGCCGCGCCGGCCTGTGTCCCGCCCGACTCTGCCGACCTGTACTAGTGACCCCACCTGACCCGCCGCGCCGGCCTGTGTCCCGCTCGACTCTGCCGACCTGCACTAGTCCCCCTACCTGACCCGCCGCGCCGGCCTGTGTCCCGCTCGACTCTGCCGACCTGCACTAGTCCCCCTACCTGACCCGCCGCGCCGGCCTGTGTCCCGCTCGACTCTGCCGACCTGCACTAGTCCCCCTACCTGACCCGCCGCGCCGGCCTGTGTCCCGCTCGACTCTGCCGACCTGTACTAGTGACCCTACCTGACCCGCCGCGCCGGCCTGTGTCCCGCTCGACTCTGCCGACCTGTACTAGTGACCCCACCTGACCCGCCGCGCCGGCCTGTGTCCCGCTCGACTCTGCCGACCTGTACTAGTGACCCTACCTGACCCGCCGCGCCGCGCCGGCCTGTGTCCCGCTCGACTCTGCCGACCTGTACTAGTGACCCTACTTGACCCGCCGCGCCGGCCTGTGTCCCGCTCGACTCTGCCGACCTGTACTAGTGACCCTACCTGACCCGCCGCGCCGGCCTGTGTCCCGCTCGACTCTGCCGACCTGCACTAGTGACCCTACCTGACCCGCCGCGCCGGCCTGTGTCCCGCTCGACTCTGCCGACCTGCACTAGTGACCCTACCTGACCCGCCACGCCGGCCTGTGTCCCGCTCGACTCTGCCGACCTGTACTAGTGACCCTACCTGACCCGCCGCGCCGGCCTGTGTCCCGCTCGACTCTGCCGACCTGTACTAGTGACCCTACCTGACCCGCCGCGCCGGCCTGTGTCCCGCTCGACTCTGCCGACCTGTACTAGTGACCCTACCTGACCCGCCGCGCCGGCCTGTGTCCCGCTCGACTCTGCCGACCTGTACTAGTGACCCTACCTGACCCGCCGCGCCGGCCTGTGTCCCGCTCGACTCTGCCGACCTGCACTAGTGACCCTACCTGACCCGCCGCGCCGGCCTGTGTCCCGCTCGACTCTGCCGACCTGTACTAGTGACCCTACCTGACCCGCCGCGCCGGCCTGTGTCCCGCTCGACTCTGCCGACCTGCACTAGTGACCCTACCTGACCCGCCGCGCCGCGCCGGCCTGTGTCCCGCTCGACTCTGCCGACCTGTACTAGTGACCCTACTTGACCCGCCGCGCCGGCCTGTGTCCCGCTCGACTCTGCCGACCTGCACTAGTGACCCTACCTGACCCGCCGCGCCGCGCCGGCCTGTGTCCCGCTCGACTCTGCCGACCTGTACTAGTGACCCTACCTGACCCGCCGCGCCGGCCTGTGTCCCGCTCGACTCTGCCGACCTGCACTAGTGACCCTACCTGACCCGCCGCGCCGGCCTGTGTCCCGCTCGACTCTGCCGACCTGCACTAGTGACCCTACCTGACCCGCCACGCCGGCCTGTGTCCCGCTCGACTCTGCCGACCTGCACTAGTGACCCTACCTGACCCGCCGCGCCGGCCTGTGTCCCGCTCGACTCTGCCGACCTGCACTAGTGACCCTACCTGACCCGCCACGCCGGCCTGTGTCCCGCTCGACTCTGCCGACCTGTACTAGTGACCCTACCTGACCCGCCGCGCCGGCCTGTGTCCCGCTCGACTCTGCCGACCTGCACTAGTGACCCTACCTGACCCGCCGCGCCGGCCTGTGTCCCGCTCGACTCTGCCGACCTGCACTAGTGACCCTACCTGACCCGCCGCGCCGGCCTGTGTCCCGCTCGACTCTGCCGACCTGCACTAGTGACCCTACCTGACCCGCCACGCCGGCCTGTGTCCCGCTCGACTCTGCCGACCTGTACTAGTGACCCCACCTGACCCGCCGCGCCGGCCTGTGTCCCGCTCGACTCTGCCGACCTGCACTAGTGACCCTACCTGACCCGCCGCGCCGCGCCGGCCTGTGTCCCGCTCGACTCTGCCGACCTGTACTAGTGACCCTACCTGACCCGCCGCGCCGGCCTGTGTCCCGCTCGACTCTGCCGACCTGTACTAGTGACCCTACCTGACCCGCCGCGCCGGCCTGTGTCCCGCTCGACTCTGCCGACCTGCACTAGTGACTAGAGACGCAAATTTCAGGACCACGGAGCCGGCGCTGGGCCCAAATTCAGGCCCGGCGTGCCTGAAGCTGTGTCTGAACTCAGGCTTGCCGGGCTCATGCCGGGCTCAGCACAAGTTATCAATTAAAACAAAAAAATAGAAATAAATATTGGCAGAAGTCAGAACATACATGCTTAAAGATCATGATAAATTGAGAAAACAAAATATACAACAGTAAAACACCAGCATAACACATAACAATGTCCTAGTTTACAAATTAAAAGTGATAACTAGTACGACCTAGCAAGGAGTGGACACACCAGTGAAACTTAATAAATCAAACTACAGGGTCAATTCATGATCAATTCATCAGCTCAGTCACTGCAGCAGTGTGAGAGTCGAGTGCAGTCAAACAGAAACAACTACCCCAAATCATATTCCACTGTCATCACTAGTAACTAGGTGGGGTGGCATACAATATTATATTTAGTCATCCCATTGCCCCAGGTCACCCCAAATTATTTTGTATAACAAATAAGTACCTATGGAACAAAACCACCCACGTATATGATAATAATTATTGTTAATACTATTGTAAATACATATTACTGAGAATATTTATTGATACATATTTACTATTTAGTTCCACATGAGAAAGGACATATTCAAGTCATATCATTTGTAGTTTTGGTAGTGAACAAATATTGTATTTTATGCAATTACAATTATAAAGGTGGAAAGACTGCAAAACACAAACAAAAACATTTTGCAAAGAAATCTTAAATGGCCAAGACCTATCACAGAATGCAAACCTGTCTAGTTCCACTTCAACTTCTTATCACAATAGCTCCATAATTTATATATGACCTTGCATAATTACACGTGACACACTCCCCGACAACACATTCAAACCCAATTTCCAAACAATGTGTTTTGATGAGTCACATTTGCGACGAATTCGCCAGGACTGGACCGTAAAAGAATCACGTGTGTCAATTAAGCAGTAGATCGATATTCGCGAATGTGTCGCTGACAGATATTCACAACTTCACACCTCAGAATCGCGACGCCTCAGAATTGTGTGAAGACAATTGTTCATGTTCGTATTCGAAAATAAGCTGTATTATTAAATCTTAACCATTGGTGTCAGTTGAAGTTTAAATATTTTTTAAAGAAGTCCATCTGCCGAATCCGCAATATGTTGACATTTTCATTTTGGTGATTTTAAGTTATTTATGGTGATAAAGTTAGTCATTTCGGTGACGGGATTAATTGTCTGCGCCGTTTTGAGCTCAACGCTTCACAATTGTCAAATACTTCAGACGCCATTACGCACAGCAGTGAAGTTGACGTCCGTCAAGCTAGCAGCAGATTCATATTCGCGAATCTGCTGCTGCCAGACAGACATTCGCCGGGCTCGAATATACTGCTACTGGCAGCAGATTCGGCGAATGTCTGTCAGCTGGCAGCATATTCGTGAACAACTTACGCGGCCTTTTTGGCGCGAGCAGCAGATTCAGATATTCGCCGGGCTCGAATATACTGCTACCAGCAGCAGATTCGGCGAATGTCTGTCAGCTGGCAGCATATTCGTGAACAACTTCCGCGGCATTTTTCGCGGATCATCTGAACGCCAACAGCAGATTCGCAACGTGATGTGTTTGAGTTGTTCGGTGAAAGATGGGTACCTTCTAGGTAAGTAGGAGGAGGTTAGAGGTGCTACTCACTGACTGCTTCAAGTCAGTAATACGTTGATCAATACCTACTTACCTAGAAGGTACCCATCTCTCACCGAACAACTCAACTCAAACACATCACGTTGCGAATCTGCTGCTGGCGTTCAGATGATGCGCGAAAAATGCCGCGGAAGTTGTTCACGAATATGCTCCCAGCTGACAGACATTCGCCGAATCTGCTGCTGGTAGCAGTATATTCGAGCCCGGCGAATATCTGAATCTGCTGCTCGCGTCTAAGATGCGCCTAGAAGGCCGCGGAAGTTGCTCACGAATATGCTGCCAGCTGACAGACATTCGCCGAATCTGCTGCCAGTAGCAGTATATTCGAGCCCGGCGAATGTCTGTCTGGCAGCAGCAGATTCGCGAATATGAATCTGCTGCTAGCTTGACGGACGTGTGAAGTTGTACCAAGGCAGTTGTACGGCCTTGGCTTTGGCAGTGAGTAGCTCAAGCTTTGTTTATCTGTGCTCACTGCCCAAGGCTGTATAAATATGTGACAAGGCCGTATAAGAGTGGCTCTGTGTGTGACTGGCTTAGATGTTAGTTATAGATATCTTGGCTTGGATAGTGAGAAAACCGAGGATACTCTGTAATTTAAAACAGGTCGATTATTTTACTTTTATCATTCAAGATATGATTGTCACTCCCAATGTTTTTAGTATGTTTGTCATACTTAAATGTCCAGGAAAACTTGCCTTTTCCCCATTATCCTGTGAAGTATATTTAGTATTTACTAGTCCATGTCAACATTGATCAAATAAGTAAGTAGGTTGTAGTACCTCTAACCTCAACATTGTTTGTAGAAGCTATTACAATTACAACCCAAACATTGCATTGTGTGATGTTGAGTGATGAATGCATACTTATTACATACTTTTAAGCTGCTCGTTTGGACTTGCATGATCTATATATCTATCATGCATCTTATTTTTGTTTTTTATTTTTGCAAACCACCAAAGATGAAAGAAGTCTACTCACCTTGACCTGTTTGACTTTCCTGTTAGTCTGTTGTTGATTATTTATCTCAAGTTCTGACTTGTGTGGGATTTCTTTACTCCATGGTCCATATATATCCATTATCCATTGGTGTTTCAATGTGGTGTGTGTTAAAATGGTGCAAAATGCACATTGCAAACTATAAATATTCCTGCTAAAAGATTTTAAGTGTAGAATGAAGTATACATGCAGATTCCTAGCTTGAGCTGCCGCGTGCCGGGCCTGGCGGGTGCTGCCACATGTGGCCGGCCTTGATGCCGGTCCCAACTCATGTATGAGCGGTGGCGGTGCGGGGCCGGTTCCTGTTTTTGGGGGAATTTTTGCATCTCTACTAGTGACCCTACCTGACCCGCCACGCCGGCCTGTGTCCCGCTCGACTCTGCCGACCTGTACTAGTGACCCTACCTGACCCGCCACGCCGGCCTGTGTCCCGCTCGACTCTGCCGACCTGCACTAGTGACCCTACCTGACCCGCCGCGCCGGCCTGTGTCCCGCTCGACTCTGCCGACCTGTACTAGTGACCCTACCTGACCCGCCGCGCCGGCCTGTGTCCCGCTCGACTCTGCCGACCTGTACTAGTGACCCTACCTGACGCGCCGCGCCGCGCCGGCCTGTGTCCCGCCAGGTAACCGGTGCGTCATGAAGATGGACCACCATTGTCCCTGGATCAACGCGTGTGTAGGACACCGCAACCACGGATACTTCACCTACTTCCTGCTGTTCGCCGTGCTCGGATCGCTCCAGGGCGGAGCGGTCATGTCCTTCACACTGTACCGGGTCTTCACCGCGGTCAGTAGACATCAGAGGACATCAGCCCCTCTCCCTCTCTACAGGGACATCCCTCTCCACCCCTACAGGGTGGAGCGGTCACTGTACCGGGTCTTCACCGCGGTCAGTAGACATCAGAGGACATCAGCCCCTCTCCCTCTCTACAGGGACATCCCTCTCCACCCCTACAGGGCGGAGCGGTCATGTCCACACTGTACCGGGTCTTCACCGCGGTCAGTAGACATCAGAGGACATCAGCCCCTCTCCCTCTCTACAGGGACATCCCTCTCCACCCCTACAGGGCGGAGCGGTCATGTCCACACTGTACCGGGTCTTCACCGCGGTCAGTAGACATCAGAGGACATCAGCCCCTCTCCCTCTCTACAGGGACATCCCTCTCCACCCCTACAGGGCGGAGCGGTCATGTCCTCCACACTGTACCGGGTCTTCACCGCGGTCAGTAGACATCAGAGGACATCAGCCCCTCTCCCTCTCTACAGGGACATCCCTCTCCACCCCTACAGGGCGGAGCAGTCATGTCCACACTGTACCGGGTCTTCACCGCGGTCAGTAGACATCAGAGGACATCAGCCCCTCTCCCTCTCTACAGGGACATCCCTCTCCACCCCTACAGGGTGGAGCGGTCATGTCCTTCACACTGTACCGGGTCTTCACCGCGGTCAGTAGACATCAGAGGACATCAGCCCCTCTCCCTCTCTACAGGGACATCCCTCTCCACCCCTACAGGGCGGAGCGGTCATGTCCTTCACACTGTACCGGGTCTTCACCGCGGTCAGTAGACATCAGAGGACATCAGCCCCTCTCCCTCTCTACAGGGACATCCCTCTCCACCCCTACAGGGCGGAGCGGTCATGTCCTTCACACTGTACCGGGTCTTCACCGCGGTCAGTAGACATCAGAGGACATCAGCCCCTCTCCCTCTCTACAGGGACATCCCTCTCCACCCCTACAGGGCGGAGCGGTCATGTCCTTCACACTGTACCGGGTCTTCACCGCGGTCAGTAGACATCAGAGGACATCAGCCCCTCTCCCTCTCTACAGGGACATCCCTCTCCACCCCTACAGGGCGGAGCGGTCATGTCCTTCACACTGTACCGGGTCTTCACCGCGGTCAGTAGACATCAGAGGACATCAGCCCCTCTCCCTCTCTACAGGGACATCCCTCTCCACCCCTACAGGGCGGAGCGGTCATGTCCTTCACACTGTACCGGGTCTTCACCGCGGTCAGTAGACATCAGAGGACATCAGCCCCTCTCCCTCTCTACAGGGACATCCCTCTCCTCCCCTACAGGGTGGAGCGGTCACTGTACCGGGTCTTCACCGCGGTCAGTAGACATCAGAGGACATCAGCCCCTCTCCCTCTCTACAGGGACATCCCTCTCCACCCCTACAGGGCGGAGCGGTCATGTCCTTCACACTGTACCGGGTCTTCACCGCGGTCAGTAGACATCAGAGGACATCAGCCCCTCTCCCTCTCTACAGGGACATCCCTCTCCACCCCTACAGGGCGGAGCAGTCATGTCCACACTGTACCGGGTCTTCACCGCGGTCAGTAGACATCAGAGGACATCAGCCCCTCTCCCTCTCTACAGGGACATCCCTCTCCACCCCTACAGGGTGGAGCGGTCATGTCCTTCACACTGTACCGGGTCTTCACCGCGGTCAGTAGACATCAGAGGACATCAGCCCCTCTCCCTCTCTACAGGGACATCCCTCTCCACCCCTACAGGGCGGAGCGGTCATGTCCTTCACACTGTACCGGGTCTTCACCGCGGTCAGTAGACATCAGAGGACATCAGCCCCTCTCCCTCTCTACAGGGACATCCCTCTCCACCCCTACAGGGCGGAGCGGTCATGTCCTTCACACTGTACCGGGTCTTCACCGCGGTCAGTAGACATCAGAGGACATCAGCCCCTCTCCCTCTCTACAGGGACATCCCTCTCCACCCCTACAGGGCGGAGCAGTCATGTCCACACTGTACCGGGTCTTCACCGCGGTCAGTAGACATCAGAGGACATCAGCCCCTCTCTACAGGGACATCCCTCTCCACCCCTACAGGGTGGAGCGGTCATGTCCACACTGTACCGGGTCTTCACCGCGGTCAGTAGACATCAGAGGACATCAGCCCCTCTCCCTCTCTACAGGGACATCCCTCTCCACCCCTACAGGGCGGAGCGGTCATGTCCACACTGTACCGGGTCTTCACCGCGGTCAGTAGACATCAGAGGACATCAGCCCCTCTCTACAGGGACATCCCTCTCCACCCCTACAGGGTGGAGCGGTCATGTCCACACTGTACCGGGTCTTCACCGCGGTCAGTAGACATCAGAGGACATCAGCCCCTCTCCCTCTCTACAGGGACATCCCTCTCCACCCCTACAGGGCGGAGCGGTCATGTCCACACTGTACTGGGTCTTCACCGCGGTCAGTAGACATCAGAGGACATCAGCCCCTCTCCCTCTCTACAGGGACATCCCTCTCCACCCCTACAGGGCGGAGCGGTCATGTCCTTCACACTGTACCGGGTCTTCACCGCGGTCAGTAGACATCAGAGGACATCAGCCCCTCTCCCTCTCTACAGGGACATCCCTCTCCACCCCTACAGGGCGGAGCGGTCATGTCCTTCACACTGTACCGGGTCTTCACCGCGGTCAGTAGACATCAGAGGACATCAGCCCCTCTCCCTCTCTACAGGGACATCCCTCTCCACCCCTACAGGGTGGAGCGGTCATGTCCACACTGTACCGGGTCTTCACCGCGGTCAGTAGACATCAGAGGACATCAGCCCCTCTCTACAGGGACATCCCTCTCCACCCCTACAGGGTGGAGCGGTCATGTCCTTCACACTGTACCGGGTCTTCACCGCGGTCAGTAGACATCAGAGGACATCAGCCCCTCTCCCTCTCTACAGGGACATCCCTCTCCACCCCTACAGGGCGGAGCAGTCATGTCCTTCACACTGTACCGGGTCTTCACCGCGGTCAGTAGACATCAGAGGACATCAGCCCCTCTCCCTCTCTACAGGGACATCCCTCTCCACCCCTACAGGGCGGAGCGGTCATGTCCACACTGTACCGGGTCTTCACCGCGGTCAGTAGACATCAGAGGACATCAGCCCCTCTCCCTCTCTACAGGGACATCCCTCTCCACCCCTACAGGGCGGAGCGGTCATGTCCTTCACACTGTACCGGGTCTTCACCGCGGTCAGTAGACATCAGAGGACATCAGCCCCTCTCCCTCTCTACAGGGACATCCCTCTCCACCCCTACAGGGCGGAGCGGTCATGTCCTTCACACTGTACCGGGTCTTCACCGCGGTCAGTAGACATCAGAGGACATCAGCCCCTCTCCCTCTCTACAGGGACATCCCTCTCCACCCCTACAGGGCGGAGCAGTCATGTCCTTCACACTGTACCGGGTCTTCACCGCGGTCAGTAGACATCAGAGGACATCAGCCCCTCTCCCTCTCTACAGGGACATCCCTCTCCACCCCTACAGGGCGGAGCAGTCATGTTCACACTGTACCGGGTCTTCACCGCGGTCAGTAGACATCAGAGGACATCAGCCCCTCTCCCTCTCTACAGGGAGCTGGGGTGTGGAGTCCACACCCCAGCTCCAAAGCAACCCCAGGATCCTGTTCTCCGCTGCCAAATGTATTACTGTCTCTGATTTGTCCATCATGATAAACGTTTCTGTGCTGCCAGATCTACTCATGTTTCTCGTTTTCTTACTGCCCACTATGATTAACATTTGTGTGCTGCAGATCTATTCCCATTTATCCCTCCTAACGGCGCCCATCACTATGAAATGAACGTTTCTGCGCTGCCAAATCTACTACCATTTCCATCTACTTTTGGCTCCCATGACAATGAACGTTTCTGTGCCGCCAGCTGTACTACCGTTTCTCTCTGCTGGCGGCGCCCATCACGATGAATGTGTACGTCCTGATGGGGTGCCTGTTCTGCATCGGTCTCTCGATCGGCGTCGTGCTGGCGGTGGGCATGCTGTTTGTCTACCAGGTACGCAGCCGGGCGGTGAGCCCGCCCAGTGATGGGAAGGTCACGAGTTCCAATCCCGGGCATATTTGGGCGGTCTGTGTGTAGTTTAGCGATTATTTGAATGAGTTCTCGTTGACAAGTTGAAGCAAATGAAGATTTCGCGAGGGATGAAATTATCTGACAAAGTGATATTCCTTTGTAGACGTGTAACTAGAAACGAGGCACGATTTCACTTACCTTTGTTATATACATAGGCGTAGGAGCGGGGGGGGGGGGGCAGCCGCCCCCAACATTTTGGATTTTAACATTACGCCTATGGGCGTTGCATGGAAAGAATCGACTTCAGAATGCCTCGTGCCCCCCCCCCCCCCCACTTGAACATAGTTCCTACGCCCCTGGTTATATAACATAGTTATTAGTCTACCCAAGAGGTTCCAAAGAGTTGTTGTTCCAAAGTTCCAAAGAGGTGTGTGAACAAGAAACTCTGGACTCGAAAATACTTGTAATGAGTCACATAAAGGATGCGTGAACACTTGCCAGTTTTCGCCATCTGCGGTATATCTGATGCTAAACAGGAAATACGTTGGTTTGGCTCGCCTACTGTGGCGGTATCGGTGTTTTACGATTACGCGACGGACGTCATTTATAGTCGGGGCTCTCACGCCGAACCAAGCGGGGAACCGAATGACCTCGCCAGTAGCCAGACCGAACCCGGCCGGAACCCCTGGATTAGGAGCCCAACGTTCGCTCACCGTGACAGCCGCATTACCATCCCCCCTCTCGGCCTCCCTACCATACCCCTCCCCCCCTCCGCCAGACGTTGTCCATCGTACGGAACCGGTCCGGCGTGGAGGACTGGATTCTTGAGAAGGCCGTGCACCGGCGCCGGCATATCTATCAGAGACGCTGGACCGAGCTGATGGATCGCGTCGACGAGGTAAACACAGTGTAGCGTGAAGGGTGGGTGAGGGTCGTGGGTTCGATCCCCACGGGGAGCGGACATTTCATGGCTGGTACCAGGTATACGCATTACTGTGGAGATGGGTGGGTGGTGGTTTGTGGATTAGGTGGTGGGAGTCGTGGGTTCGATTCTCAGGGACAGCAGACAGTTAGTGTGTGGCTGAGGAACTGAAATATCCGAGTTCCATGTACCAACTCGCTCCATCTTGACACCGTGCTGGATAGGGGGGGGGGGGGGGTTCTGGCACTGTTATGAGGACTGATTGACTCTCGTGTCCTCCCGTACCCTCGTGTCCTCCCGTGTCCTCTCAGCAGGTGAGGAGGATTGAGTGACCCCCGTATCCCGCATGTTCTCTTCCGGCACTGTGAGGACTGACTGTTGTCCTCCAGAAGGCTGAGAACCGACCCCCGTGTCCTCATGCCTCCCCTGTAGCACGGTGAGGATAGTTCTTGTCCTCCCCTGGTGCTGTGAGAGCTGACCCTGTGTCCTCCCCCGGCAGGATGAGGACGTCGCCGAGGAGATGGCGGCCCTCCGTCCGGAGCCGTTCCCGAACCCGTACGACCTCGGCGGGCGGAGGAACTGGGGCCTGGTCATGTCCCCGCTGGGAGGCCTGTCACGCGGGGACGGCATCACCTGGCCCGTCAGACCCGGCTGTGACCAGTATACGCTGACGGTGAGAGGTGGTACCAGGGTGGTACCAGGTAGTAACAGGGTGTTAACCCTGGTCATGTCGCCGCTGGGAGGCCTGTCACGAGGCGACGGCATCACCTGGCCCGTCGGACCCGGCTGTGACCAGTATACGCTGACGGTGAGGGGTGGTACCAGGGTGTGACCAGGGTGTGACGAGGGTGTGACCAGGGTGTGACCAGGTAGTACCAGGATGTTAACAGGGTATGACCAGTGTACGCTGCGAACGGTGAGACGTGGTACCAGGGTATTACAAGGATGTTGCCAGTATATTCTGGTGGTGAGATGTGGTACCAGGGTGTTACCGGGATGTTATCAGGGTATTATCAGGGTATTATCAGGGTATTATCAGGGTGTTAATGGGGTAGTACCAGTGTAGTACCAGGGTGGTGTACTAGAGTAGTAGAGTAGTACCAGAGTATTACCAGTAAACGCTGACAGTGAGATATCTTACCTGGGTATTACCAGTACACTGATCATGAAAGGTACGACGCATCAGTTCAGAGATACGATGTTGTGCTGCGTTCTGTGTGTTATCCTGCGTTCTGTGTTCTGTGTGTTATCCTGCGTTCTGTGTTCTGTGTGTTATCCTGCGTTCTGTGTTCTGTGTGTTATCCTGCGTGCTGCGTTCTGTGTGTTATCCTGCGTTCTGTGTTCTGTGTGTTATCCTGCGTTCTGTGTTCTGTGTGTTATCCTGCGTTCTGCGTTCTGTGTGTTATCCTGCGTTCTGTGTTCTGTGTTCTCAGGTGGAGCAGCTGGAGCAGAAGGCGGAGAAGCGGTCTCGTATGCGGGAATACCTGATCATGGAGGAGTACTCCGGGTCCTGGCTACCCATCTCCAAAGGTGATACGACCTGACCTGACCTGACCTGACCTGACCTGACCTGACCTGATCTGATCTGATATCACCTGACCTGATGTAGCCTGACATGACCTGACCTGACCTTATCTAGCCTGACCTGATCTGACCTGACCTGACCTGACCTGATCTAGCATGACCTGATCTGACCTGACCTGACCTGACCTGACCTGATCTGATCTGACATCACCTGACCTGATGTAGCCTGACCTGACCTGACCTGACCTGACCTGACCTGACCTGATCTGATCTGATCTGATCTGATCTGATCTGACCTGACCTGACTGATGTAGCCTGACATGACCTGACCTGACCTGATGTAGCCTGACCTGACCTGACCTGACCTGACCTGATCTGACCTGATCTGATCTGATCTGATCTGACCTGACCTGACCCGACCTGACCTGATGTAGCCTGACCTGACCTGCCCTGACCTGACCTGACCTGACCTGACCTGATCTGATCTGATCTGACCTGGCCTGATGTAGCCTGACCAGACCAGACCAGACCAGACCAGACCAGACCAGACCAGACCAGACCAGACCAGACCAGACCAGACCAGACCAGACCAGACCAGACCAGACCAGACCAGACCAGACCAGACCAGACCAGACCAGACCAGACCAGACCTGATCTGATCTGATCTGATCTGACCTGACCTGACCTGACCTGACCTGACCTGATCTAGCCTGACCCGACCTGACCTAGCCTGACCTGACCTGACCTGACCTGATCTGATCTGATCTGATCTGATCTGATCTGATCTGATCTAGCCTGACCTGACCTGACCTAACCTGACCTGATCTAGCCTGACCTAACCTGACCTGATCTGATATGACCTGACCTGATCTGATCTGACCTGATCTGACCTGATCTGACCTGACCTGATCTGATCTGACCTGACCTGACTTGACCTGATCTAGCCTGACCTGACCTGACCTGACCTGACCTGACCTGACCTGACCTGATCTAGCCTGACCTGATCTGATCTCTGATCTGATCTCTGATCTGATCTCTGATCTGATCTCTGATCTTATCTCTGATCTGATCTCTGATCTGATCTCTGATCTGATCTCTGATCTGATCTCTGATCTGATCTCTGATCTGATCTCTGATCTGATCTCTGATCTGATCTCTGATCTGATCTCTGATCTGATCTCTGATCTGATCTCTGATCTGATCTCTGATCTGATCTCTGATCTGATCTCTGATCTGATCTCTGATCTGATCTCTGATCTGATCTCTGATCTGATCTCTGATCTGATCTCTGATCTGATCTCTGATCTGATCTCTGATCTGATCTCTGATCTGATCTCTGATCTGATCTCTGATCTGATCTCTGATCTGATCTCTGATCTGATCTCTGATCTGATCTCTGATCTGATCTCTGATCTGATCTCTGATCTGATCTCTGATCTGATCTCTGATCTGATCTCTGATCTGATCTCTGATCTGATCTCTGATCTGATCTCTGATCTGATCTCTGATCTGATCTCTGATCTGATCTCTGATCTGATCTCTGATCTGATCTCTGATCTGATCTCTGATCTGATCTCTGATCTGATCTCTGATCTGATCTCTGATCTGATCACTGATCTGATCTCTGATCTGATCTCTGATCTGATCTCTGATCTGATCTCTGATCTGATCTCTGATCTGATCTCTGATCTGATCTCTGATCTGATCTCTGATCTGATCTCTGATCTGATCTCTGATCTGATCTCTGATCTGATCTCTGATCTGATCTCTGATCTGATCTCTGATCTGATCTCTGATCTGATCTCTGATCTGATCTCTGATCTGATCTCTGATCTGATCTCTGATCTGATCTCTGATCTGATCTCTGATCTGATCTCTGGTCTGATCTCTGATCTGATCTCTGATCTGATCTCTGATCTGATCTCTGATCTGATCTCTGATCTGATCTCTGATCTGATCTCTGATCTGATCTCTGATCTGATCTCTGATCTGATCTCTGATCTGATCTCTGATCTGATCTCTGATCTGATCTGATCTGATCTGACCTGACCTGACCTGGCCTGATCTGATCTGACCTGACCTGACCTGATCTGATCTGATCTGATATGATCGGACCTGATCTGACCTGACCTGACCTGACCTGATGTAGCCTGACATGACCTGACCTGATCTAGCCTGACCTGACCTGACCTGACCTGATCTAGCCTGACCTGACCTGACCTGATCTAGCCTGACCTGACCTGACCTGACCTGACATGATCTAGCCTGACCTGCCCTGACCTGACCTGCACTGATCTAAGCTGATTCCATCAGATCTGATCTGATATTCTGTACTTGATCTTTGCTCACAGGTGGCTATGGTGCTATGGTTAATTCGACAGAAAGTGCTTCTCTGAATTAACCCTCGCCCGGGTAGGGCAAAATCACTACGCGGGTAGGGCAAAATCACTACGCGGGTAGGGCAAAATCACTACGTGTTCGGGTAGGGGGGCGGGGGGAAGGGTACGACCCTCTTATCGTTTCGCCCCTAATTGAGCTAGAGCTTCGAGACAAAGACGAGCGTGTTGATTGTGACGAGAGGAAGCCTCTGATACCCGATTTTAAGGTCTTGGGTGATTCGGTGACCTCTGAGGTCATGCCAATGACCCACAAGTCATCAAAGTTGTAAATGCGTATAAAGAATTGTATCGAGCTAGAATCGTGAATGAGCATATCATAATGCTTAATGGGTGCCAAATTCGTAAGCAGCGTCACAAAATATCCTAAAAACTGACAAATTCCAAAAAGGTCATTTCAGATCATCTGAGGTCAGTGACCTCGGTTGGCCTGTGGAATCGCATGACCCCAGTGGAACATATAATTATGTAAAATGGGTCCCAAATTTGAAATCAGCGTCACAAAGTGTCCTAGAAACCGCCAGAAGCCCCAAAAAGTAATCTAAGGTCATCGGATGTCAATGACCTCAGTGGACCTCTGAAAAGGTCAATCGAGGTCACAATCTCAGTGGAAACCACCACTGTCACCTGGAAACACCTGTGCATATGCTCCTGAACAACAACCACTCGGAAACTGCAGAAGTTACAAGCATCGATACTGCGGGACGCCAGTTGCGCCTGACATAACCTTGAGAAACAGGTCATAGGTCACGGGTCATGTGGGTTAGAAATTCAAAATTTTCAGAACTTGTGGATTTTTTTATCTCCTCAAAAGTAGGGTACTGAAAGTTGCATCGAAATCGGTTGGAAACTACGCGAGTTATTCCAGAAAAAAACGAGGGGGGAGGCATCCACCCCCTACCCGGGCGAGGGTTAATTGTTCACCCACTTCACAAAGGGGAAGCGCTTCGAAGTACATATGAGTCTGTACTAACTCCACCTCTTCCCGTGTCGGTAGGTCTGTACTAACTCCACCTCTTCCTGTGTCGGTACGGCTGTCCTAACTCCACCTCTTCCTGTGTCAGTAGATATAGATATGTACTAACTCCACCTCTTCCCGTGTCGGTAGGTCTAGGTCTGTACTAACTCCACCTCTTCCCGTGTCGGTAGGTCTAGGTCTGTACTAACTCCACCTCTTCCCGTGTCGGTAGGTCTGTACTAACTCCACCTCTTCCCGTGTCAGTAGATATAGGTATGTACTAACTCCACCTCTTCCCGTGTCGGTATATATATAGGTCTGTACTAACTCCACCTCTTCCCGTGTCGGTATATATAGGTCTGTACTAACTCCACCTCTTCCCGTGTCGGTAGGTCTAGGTCTGTACTAACTCCATCTCTTCCCGTGTCGGTAGGTCTAGGTCTGTACTAACCACACCTCTTCCCGTGTCGGTAGGTATAGGTCTGTACTAACTCCACCTCTTCCCGTGTCGGTAGGCCTGTACTAACTCCACCTCTTCCCGTGTCAGTAGATATAGGTATGTACTAACTCCACCTCTTCCCGTGTCGGTAGGTCTAGGTCTGTACTAACCCCACCTCTTCCCGTGTCGGTAGGTATAGGTATGTACTAACTCCACCTCTTCCCGTGTCGGTATATATAGGTCTGTACTAACCCCACCTCTTCCCGTGTCGGTAGGTCTCCGCGTCTTCTGCCACCCTCTGTATAGGTCTGTACTAACTCCACCTCTTCCCGTGTCGGTATATATAGGTCTGTACTAACTCCACCTCTTCCCGTGTCGGTAGGTCTAGGTCTGTACTAACTCCACCTCTTCCCGTGTCGGTAGGTATAAGTCTGTACTAACTCCACCTCTTCCCGTGTCGGTAGGTCTCCGCGTCTGCTGCCACCCTCCATGCACGGATGAGGCTCGCATTCCTCTTCGTCGAGGGGATGCCGTTCTGGTCTCTCGCTGGCGCACACACTGGCTGTACGGCGAGCGGAGACCCCGTCTTGATGATGACGGCAGCAGCAGCGGCAGCGGCGGGGGGAGCGGAGGGGGGCAGACGAAGCACATCTCCAGCCCAGCTGAGAGGCCACGAGGCTGGTTCCCTAGAGGGTGCGCCGTGGAAGAGGTGGGAGCGACGCAGGGAAGAGGGGAAGGAAGAGGGAGAGGAAGAGAAGGAAGAAGAGAGGGAAGAGGTGAAGAAAGAGGTGAAGGAAGTGGTGAAGGAAGTGGTGAAGGAAGTGGAGGAGAGGACGGAGGAAGAGAGAAACAGGAGTAGAGTGGAGGAGTTGAGCGGAAGTCGCAGGAAGGGACCCAGTGGTGGAGGAGGTCAGGTGAGATATGATGATGGCGGTGGAGGAGGTTAGGTGAGATATGATGATGGTGGAGGAGGAGGGAGATTAAACTTACGAGGGTTCGCAGTCTCATCTATCATGTTTACCTGCCATTATGATCATCTGCCATTATTGTCTAATGTGTGTTGCCATACAGGCGATTATTTGATTTATATGTTTTTTCCACGTATCTTCAACTGTCGTTCAAAGATGTCTGGACTAGTAAGCGCGAGTTTCAATGAACTTTAGCTGAACAAATATCGTTCGCAAATCGTACGCAGGATTTGCAGTTTATTTGTTTATTTGCTTTCATCGCCAACAGAGTCATACTCCACTTACATGCGAAGTCAAAAAGATAAAAGACATGAAACACAACACATATATCACAGCCTAAAGTCGTTATAAAAGTAGAAGATGAATGACATGATGAACGAAGTGATGATGACTATACGGTTAAAACGTACCTGATCACGAGAGCTCTAAAAACGCCAAAACTGTCATGAAAGATGTCTACGTTCAAATGACTGGCCAACAAATATTCATGGCTTTAGGGATCCTGCAGAACATCCCTGATTCGATAGTTCTGACTCGAGCTCGAGGCACGGCGAACAGGGTGAGGGTGCGGGTCGATCGAGGCGGCACGTGCAGCGGAAAAGAGTTGAGCAGAACCTGAGAATCCACTCTCCCCCGCAGAATGTTCCTCAGGAAGAGCATGTCATGCTGTACTCTGCGTTGTGCTAAAGATGGAATTTTGAAATGGAGCAGAAGGCTACCATAAGAAAGATCATTCGTTTGTCCGGAGAAGTGTGAGCTAGCAGCCAAATGAGGGACCTGTGCTGCACTCGATCGACCCGCACCTTGTGGGAGTTGGCCGCCCCCGCCCAGACCACGCTGCAATATTCTAAAATCGATCGCACATCCGCGAAGTACGCAGCCAGTTCACATTCGCGAAGTACGCTTCGGTTTAATTTTGACTTGCTGGTACCTACTTGGAAAGAGCGGATAAGGAGGCCGAGAGCCCGGTTGGCCCTGCTGACAGCATCCGATACATGTGGTGCGAAAGTTAATTTGGTGTCCATCGTTACACCCAGGTCCCTGATCTTACTCACATGTTCCAGCTCGGTACCAGCGATAAATACTTGGGTCTGGACGGGTCCACGCCTGAGAGTCATCGTAAATGATTCGCATTTTGCAGGGTTGAGAGCCAGTCCCCACCTGACGGACCACGCTGCCAGATGGCTGAGATCCCTCTGCAGTAAGTCCGTCAGCTGGGGAGGTGATTTTACGGACAATTTTGACATCGGCATACAGAAGGCAGCCGGATTCCATTTGGCGCGGTAGATCGTTAATAAACTCCGGTGCCTAGCCTTTTGCTCAGATGCCTTTAATTTTCTTGGTAAAACCTAAATAAATACCGTGTTTATTAGCTCAGACATCTTTGAATGACCGTTGAAGATACGTGGAACAGACAAAAGTCACGTTTTTTTGACGGGCTGCTTTGAACAAAATTTCTCTCTTTGATATTGCTAGTGCCGCTGCGAACCTCGCTCTGAACTGATATTAACGATAGCTGTTCGATTGCTATCGAAATCGAAAATAGTACCTTCTCTGTCCCCTGTCACTGTTCGGTAAGCCTGCCTTTAGTCGGTTTAATTAACATGCCTCATCGTAAATGCTGCAATATTCTGTCCTTGAAGATTGAGCTCCCTTGGTCGCTGGCAATTCTCCGGCAATTCTCCGTCAGCCACGCCATCTGACGCGTGTTGACCTTTATTTCCAGCCTGCGACTAGCGACGACCACGTCCGGTGGCGTCATTGGTGAGCTGATACCGAACCCTTAGTTCATATTCCACCCGCTAGATGGCAGTGCGATACATTCCTCCCGTCTCGTCTGCCAAATAGCCCAGTTGCAACCAAAGTCTGCTGCCGACCGGAGCTCAGGACGGCGAGGCAGTGCGGCCAGTTGGCTCAACTGTGCAGTTGCAGTTGATTCAACGGCCAGTGGCGAGGATCATTCCGATCTCGTTTCTTAGAGCGTCGGTCCGTACGCTCAGTTAACTAACCAAAGCGTGTGTTGTAGTTGTTCGCGTCGCGGTACTCGCGGCGGACTTCGCGACTTGGTTGTCATGGCAACTAGCGTGGTGAGGTGAGTGGCGTTGCCAGGGAAACAGTGTGGCTCCGTGTGGTGCTTTTGGGTTCGGCTCTCGGCCAGCGAGGGATCCCGTGAAAGCCTGAGATCTTCTGTCAGTGACCCGCCAGAGTTACACTAACTCGCATCGCATCGGAGAGAGAGAGAGTTACGCTAACTCGCATCGGAGAGAGTTTGGACGGCGAGAGTGCCGACATCGACAGAGGAGTGGAGTTGGTGAATCGCGGTTTCGTGAGGCGTTTTACTCTTGTGATGGAATCGTGTGAGTCGCGGTTTGTTTTGTTGGTGGAAGACAGCGTGCAGTGTGGAGTGTGGACGGTGTGTTTCGTCTCATCTAGTGCCTTTTGTTGCCGGTAGGTGGCAGTGGGGTGGCGGTGCCCGTTGCCGTAGTGAGATTTCGCAGCCTGCAGGTGAAGTGTTCCGCTGAAAATAGACGATCGTTGTTAGACATTTCAGAGAGTTTTCAGTCAATCACGACGAAATTTATAGAAAATCGCCGTGCTTTGCAGTGCGGAAGTTATATGTGTGACGTTAGCACGCGAGTTTATTTATTCTGCAGCAAAATGTATCGTGTTTTAGCCTTGCCCGACGTGGCGCGATGTTGGGAAGCGGAGGAACTCGACGGCATCTGCAGAATGTCGTCAGGTCGTACACCGTGTAGCGTTAGTTTAATCTGAAACTGCACCGTTTTGCACTTGCGTGTGTGTGAGTTTAGGTGTGTGTGTGTGCGTGTGTGAGTAGGACGCTCAACGTTGTAGTGATTCATCATTTTTGATTCACAATGCATATCACTCTGCCAGGACCTACGCACTACGGGACAATACACTGCGTGAAAGAAAAAAAACATCGGAATATGCACTACGGGACAATACACTGCGTGAAAAAAACATCGGAATATGCACTACGGGACAATATACTGCGTGAGAGAAAAAAAAACCATCGGAATATGCACTACGGGACAATACACTGCTGAGACGGACATCGGTCTATACGCTACGAGCCGAAACACGGTGTGGGCTGTGTTCTGTCATTAAACTTTGTGCCGTAGACAATGATTGGGAGGATTGGAATGTGTAGGTACCATAAGCATACTACGGAATGTATGTCATATACCTATGTTATCCATTGAAGAACGGGGTGTGCGCCATAGTTCGCGTTGTGTGTAATGTAGGTCAATTATCAGGTGGGACGAGTGAGTTGTATTTTGCGGTGTTAGTAGTGCTGAAATGGGGGCCTTTGCTCACACAATTCACAATTTGCTCTGCATCGCCCCCGAGTCATCGATGCAACCGTGCAGCTGTTTTAGTCGCTACAACAGATTACATTTATCGTGTAGACCTCAGAGCATGCGTCGTAAAAGACGTATCTGTTCAATAGTTTTCGGTTTTTTATATTTTGTTTTGTTTTTCGTGTTTCGAAAATGCTTAGAAATCGGCAAACCGTGGTCGAAAATGTGCTAACCCTGCCATCAAAATGTGCTAACCCTTCCTTCGAGTACCAATAACTATCAAGTGCGATTAACTCGGGTCAACATGGGGGTACCTATTGGGCGCGACACATCGGCGGAAACAAGCAATGCAGGACCAGCTATTCATCACGCGTAAATGTGTTTGTTATATTTTAAATTAGCCGACAGTTTGTGTAGCATGTTTGGGGTCAGAATGCAATGTAACGCGGCAGTTTTTGTTGTTGTTGACGCTGACTCGGACAGATGCTACAGCCATGTCAAACAGAGTTTGATACTGCCCGTGTCCTGAACCCACCACCCAATAATGCGCCTCCAACTCATGCGCCTCTTCCCTCCGGTCGAACCGCAGCTAGGTTCTCGGAGGCGTCTTTTTCGTGTCCCAGACTGCTGTGACTCGGCTGTCCCGCTCCACGCTGTTCTGTTCAAGGATGGATCCCGTGTTTTGGTTGGGCCACAGCCCATCACTTACCGTGGTAACTTATACGTGGTAATCGGTGACACCTCCGCACGGTAATTTAAACTTACACCTTTTGTCAATTGAGGATGGCCAACCGTCAAAACAGTTTCAACGCAGGAGCAAAACTCGGCGCGCCTCCCCGCGGTTGGTGCAGAACAGTTGGCAGATCTGCAAAACTAATCGCCGCAATCGGCTTTCAGTTCGTCATTGGGCAAAACTTCAACATTCAACATTGTGCGGGTAGAATGACACATCTGCAAAAACAATTCGGCGTTCGTTCTAAAATGTTCGTCATTGTGCATTTCATATTGGAGCTTCTCTATAACCACGTGTTAATTTCGACATTTCTCAAAACAGTTCATCGGTATTCAAATAAGTTCGGCAATGGTCTAAATGACTTGGAATGAGACGGAAGCGCCCCCAAAACATTGACTGTTGCACGCCTCATGTGACGGGGGTGGATACAGAGGGCGGGGGCGAAGGGACTGAAGCCCCCTGCCTTAGCAAACGGCGCCCTCGGGCACCGTGGCGCCGTTGTAAAGAATTTGCCGGCGCCGTAGCGTTCTCGGGAGGCCGCCAGGGCGTCCTTGCGTCTACCAACACCATAGAAGCACTCTTGGAAGGTACCCTGGCACCCTCAGAAGACATCTTGCCGCTCTCACAACGCATTATGCCGCCCTCGGAAGGCATTATGCCGCCCTGGGAACAGACTTGTCAACGATTCAATGTGAATCGACTACTTTTGATTGAATCATCCTTATTTCAAATGAATGACTCATGAGTCGATTCACCTCATGCGCAAACCTGTTGTGAGTCACTGATTGAATCATTCATACAGAGAAAATAGGCTGATTGAATCATTCATTGCTCAAAGAATCATTCTTTTTTGGTCGAACAGCCATAAACTGTCCACAAAATATGCCAGCGGCCCAGCATTCATCTGTGCCCTTTGGACAAACCAGGCACTTAATGGCCAATTATATGAGCTCTGTGTCCTGAACTGTAGCCTGTAATTCATCTATGCGTAAAGAAAGCGAGGCTTTGTGTCCAACTCCAGTGGGCACAAATCCACTGTTCAATCAGCCCTAACTAGGTGAATACCTTGGAACTGGTAGGGTTAGGGGTAGGTACCTAAATACTTAGAAAAGGTAACTAACTCATACTTCGGTTCATAAACCACACAGTACACGCACACCTTTTTCACACGAAACATTATCAAAAGGTACCCACCTTTTCCTAATTTCTAGGCTATACCATATCAAAAACTAAATAATAAACAAACATTTTAATGACCTCCGCATGTCCCAAATATGACTGTCGCATCGGCGCCGCTTTATTCCACATCATGCTTTATAAAAAATAATACCTAATGCAAAATCAAAATAAATGTTCTATTCGCTTAAAAAAGTGAAACGTAAAGTCATTAATGCTTTTGAAACTTGGAATTTGCAATTATAATAAATATGATAAATATCATTGTATAATCAAAATAAACAACACGCGTGTCCAATTGGCTCACATTCACATTCACATTCGGAAATACATTCGTGGACTATTTGGATTGGCTTCAAAATTGGTACACAGATAGATCACGACCTAGTGATCATTCTGGTACAATCACACTCAATCAGAGTCGCACATTCAAAATCAAAGGATTTAGAGCAGGTCAGATAGGTTTAAGGTCAAACAGCAGACTATTCTGATGTGCATGAAAATTGGCACACAGGTAGAGCATGACCTCCCTATCACGCTCATACAACCTTAGAGTCGCACATTCAAAATCAAAGGAGTTAGACAAAGGAGTCGACACTTCCCTTTAATGTTGAGTGATTGAATCAAGATTGAATCATTCATTATGGTAATGTTGAGTGATTGAATCATGATTGAATCATTCAATATGGTAATGTTGAGTGATTTAATCATGATTGAATGTTATTAATAATCATTATGGTAATGTTGAGTGATTTAATCATGATTGAATCATTCATTATGGTCATGTTGAGTGATTGAATCATGATTGAATCATTCATTATCGTCCGTGAATCACTGTGAATCGACTCATGACAAATATGAATCATTGACAAGTCTGCCTGGGAAGGCATCATGCCGCCCTCAGAGCGCATTATGCCGCCCACGGAAAGCATCGGAAAGCATATTTGACCCGTCTAATTTACATATTGGCGCCCTTCTGGACCATGCCGCCCCTGTCACCGAGGAACTAAAAAGGTTCCTACAACACCGATTCCTGATGTGGCTGGGATCAAAGACGCAAGCAACGTGCCCACCACTCGACTACAAATCACTGCTTAAACGATTCGGCTGCGCATCTGCCAGGTCGCGTTTTACTCGGATGGATCTTTTGTTTATGTGTTTAGTGTTTGGTGGCCGCCTGGACTGCAGCCGAACTTGTGGGAATGTTCCCGTTATCGGCACCAGGCCGACGCACGCGGCGCCCCGAGCTCTTCCACGTACAGTCGGTCCATAGGCGTAGGAACAGGAGGGGGGGGGGGGGCAGCCGCCCCCACATTTTTTATTTTAACATTACGCCTATGGGCGTTGCATGGAAATAATCGACTTCAGAATGCCTCCTGCCCCTCCCCCCCCCCCCAACTTGAACATAGTTCCTACGCCCCTGAGTCGGTCTCATAATAATCTTCCCTTGCCACCACGAGGCGCTACGGTCGCGATGGGCACAACATTGGTTGTTTCCCCACCGTAGGTTGGCACCCATTGTGGCTGTCTGGCAGGTGCGTGACCTGGGGAGGGGGAGGAAGGGAGGGAATGCGGGGCGTTGCCGGAATGGAATGCGCCGCGACCCGGGTGGTGGTCAGGGCCGTCTGTCTCGAAGATCAAGAGGTCGCCTGTCCTGAGCTGGCAGAGATCCAATATTGGAGACTGGATAACAGTGTTCATCACGTCAGCCCAAATAGCTCAGTCGGTAGAGTTGTCTACTCCTAGCGTATCCGTAGATTGGGCGTGGGTTCGAACCGCGCTGGCACCAGGCGATTTTACGTGTATTTATTTCTTAATCATGCCACGTGTCATGTGCAATGCAGAACCCCGAAATTACGAAAGCAAACGTCCACCTGATGATTCTACACGAAAAAGCAGACAAATGCAGTGGGCCTCGCACTGATATGTTCGCATCACGCCGCCCCGTCCTTCACGCTCCACAAATACTCCCGGGCGGGTTTATATCCATTAAGTCAGCAACTAAATCTGCGACGACAGTATTTAAAACCTTAGGTCTATGAAGCATCGCCAGGTGTGCAGCTGATAGAGCATCTGATGACTACGTGTTTAAATTTGACATTGACCTTGAGATCAGGTCAAAATATCGACACTTTATTTTTTGGCGCAATGCAAATTTCGTATTCGTCGCAAGCGACACGACGGATAGACATTTCCGAGACATCTGTGACGACGGTATCGGTCAACTTGAGATTCAAATATTCGTCTTAAAGTATAGCCCGTGCAGTGTTCTATCAATTGCACACTTAGCGATGCTTCATAGACCTATGGATTTCTTAAAACTGGTCATCACAGACATCGTCGCTGACTTGACATTCTAGGTCTGCGTATATTTCCAACCACGGTCCGCCACACATGCGCATTGTTATTCCCCGATCGGCCTGTGTGGGTCAGACCAGGACGGAGCGGTGCAGATTCCGCCAAGTATCGGCCGGCAATGGGCGAGCTGTCAAACCGGTCCGGCCCCGCCTCGGTGCCGGGATTCAGCCAGCCATCGTGTGCCAGCGAGCCAGTGTTCATTGATAATGAACACGTTAACCCGCGAGTTACTGGGGTATATTTCATAGCGCGACTTACTGGGGGGGGGGGGGGGGCTATTTTTTGCCCCCCCCCTCTGATCTCCGGAACTACTGGACCGAAAGTAAAAATTCAAACGGCATTCGATAGCCCTGTTAAATTTATCGAGGGAAACATAATATTGTTGACCTCGGGGTCACCGATGACGTCACAGGTCAGGTCAAGTACAAAATGTTTGACCGTGTCAAAAGGTCTCGATGGATGGAATTGTCGCGCAAAATTGCGATATTAAACGCATAAGCTGTCGATAAATCAATATCATTCGTCTGTCTGACACTTCTAAGTACCTTTCTAAGCTGTTTATGACCTTGGGTCAGGTCAAGGTCATCCGAGGTCACGAGGTCAAACTGCAGATTACGGTCATTAGGCGTTATAACACATGTGTTATGGGTTTGTTTTTCGTCTAGAACGCGAAAGATGACCTTAGAACATTGTTTGTTCCATATAAATAGAAGGAAAAAGCAAAAATGGAAATGCGTTTTTTATGCATAGTAATGCCGTGAGAAGTGATCGATTTTTGTCATTTAAAGGTCATAACTCGGTCATCTTTAAAGATATCGACTTTAAAGTTGGTACACATATTCACCGCATACGTCTTGATCACATATATTCCGGTTTTTTGATAATTCTGATTTTTTCTTGAAAATTTTGTAAAAAAAAAATTGTATTTGGATTTCTCAAAATTTTGAATTTCAAAATAACTAAAAATCCGAGATATCAGTTTGATAGCCCGGTCTATTGTCAGTAATTTAATTTAAAACAATTTAGTTTATCTCAAATATCGTACCTTTGACAGCGTTTTCCGCAAACCACTATTTTGCAACAAAACCCGAAGAACATGACGTCACTCTGACGTCATTCCTGGTTGACCTATCATAGCCTCATATTTTCCCGTTTGCCAGCAAGTGTACAATTAATGTGATAGAAAGTACTGCAAGTTTGGTGACGATGCCGGTGTTCGTTTAGGAGTTATTGCAAAATAACGGGAGGGGGGGGGGGGGGGGGGGGGCAAAAAATAGCCCCCCACCAGTAACTCGCGGGTTAAAGGGAAATAATGACCCTTTTCTACAAAAATGGAGTTAGCACTTGAAATCGCCAGACGAGACCAAAATATTTTGTACATTCATCACATTTTGCATGAAAACTTTCCTACCGAAAGATATTTCAGGTTAAAGTTGATAAGCGTTCCACACTTTTAACGACCGGTACTTGCAAGTACTTTTGGTCCTCATCAAACTGCGGGCTTTTCCCGTATTTTTTTTAACGCAATGGAGTGGAAAATATATTGTGCGTTCTGCTTGTTGTGATTATATGCCCGGCGATCTTCTAAAACTAACAGCGATTGGAAAAAGTGACAATAAAATCGGAAGCTCATCGATGCACATCAACGGCGGCATATTTAGTGGTTGCGACCCTCAATTTTTGAAAATAGATTCATTTGTTTTCAACATTAGGAGTATTGTATAATTTGTCTGTGGCTGTATATAACACTATGCTTTATATTATCATGAAAAATGATAATTTTCCCAAAAAAACTAACAAACAATAACACAAAACTGGCAATTAAATCGGAAGCTCATCGATGCACATCGACGGCGACCTATTTAGCGTCGGCGATTTGTTTACAAAGTCATTGTCATGCTTCTCGGCGCACTTAACCATTGTGGCGAGTTGTTCCTGATTAGTATACCCAAGTCCCGTAGCAAGCTTTGTTAATGACGTCACTGGCGCCATTCTTGTGTAGCATTGCAAAATATATCTGATTTTGAGTTGAAAGCTAATTACAGACTTATTCAAATTATTGTTTTTAAGTTTGAATTTTCTTGTTATTCATTATTAAAGGTATTTTATTACTGTATTTCATAGTAGTTGACACTTCACAAACTTGTGACGTAATAATATTGTATCCAATATGCATTTCCCTCACCTTTTGCTATTGTGTCGCAGTGCCGAGTGCTTTGCGAATAATAGCTTGCCTGGGGTTCAATTCATTCCGCCCTTATTTTATTCGAGTTGGTATAGTTTGCATGTTGTTGTTATTCATGACATATACTGATAGTCAGTCATGCATCACGGATGTTTCACGGATTGCTTCACGGATCAGAGCGCTGCTCGAACGCACACTAGTAGCGCTAGTAGCGCTTTCGTTCTCCATGGCAACCAGGCGTGAGCCAATGAAAAGCCAGAACGTATTCCCTTTCTGGCTTTTGATTGGCTGACGCCTGGTTGCCATGGAGAACGAAAGCGCTACTAGCGCTACTAGCGTGTGTCCGAGCAGCGCTCAGTTTGATCGGAAACGTCACAGAGCCTCCAAAAATGCCGCACTCGATGTAAACAATGGTAGGGAAGGACGAATTTGTCAATGACCTTCATGAAGTACACAAGGTACTTGTTTTGTATTTTTTCCAAACTTACAACTTTGAATTTGGGAATAATTTTATTTAATTCTTAAATTTAAATAAAATAATTTTAAAACCATAACGGTAGCCTAATAAATTGTTGCTAACAAAATCAAAAGGTCATTATTTCTCGTTAAGCCATTGTAACCCCCACATAAATACAAATAATAATTATGCATTAAAATCAAATATATTATGAATGCCATAAGTGGGTATATGCTTGCATGTTTGATCGGGACAATGATGCACAGGGGCGTAGCCAGGATTTCGGCCAGGGGGGGGGGGGGGGGGGGGGGGGGGCAAACGGGATCAGAGGGGCCCTTGTAGCCAATTGGGGGCCCACACACTGGCGGATCTAGGGTTCGAGTTTGGGGGTAAAATTTTATATCCCATCAAACCCATTAAACCGCCTGAAATCAGCACAAAATGTACACATTTCCTGATAAGAAAATCTAAGCAAGTTTATCTAAGGAAGTTTGTTTTAAATCAGCTATCAATGCATAAGCAAGCGAAATCCGATGAGTTTTCAGAAATGTGTGAGACTTTTTGGGATTCACCCCCCTAAAAAAAACTTGGCAGATCCAGGGGAAAAGGGGGCCATAGCAGCCGTCAAACCGCCTGAAATCAGCACAAAATGTACACATTTCCTGAAAAGAAAATCTAAGCAACTTTATCTAAGGAAAGTTTGTTTTAAATCAGCTATCAATGCATAAGCAAGCAAAATCTGATGAGTTTTCAGAAATGTGAGACTTTGGGATTCCCCCTAAAAAAAACTTCTGTGCCCCCCCCATCACCCATCCCAAACGTCTTCTTCCAAACGTCCAGACCCCAATACATTTTGTCCTAACGTCACAATAACTTCACGCGCATCCACATGAGGGCTTGCGCTGTTATTGTAGCTCGTTGGCTATGCTACCAAATGCTGCAATATTTAGGGAAATAGGAGGTCGGACAGATCATTTTGTAACCGACGCTTAAAAGTCGATAACATTACCTCGGTAGGCCTGAGGCAGGCACGTAGCCAAGGGGGCGGGGGGAGACTACCCGCCCCCCCCCCGCCCTGGAGGCCCGGCGGGCCCTTTTCGGGCGCGCAGCGCGCAGCGCACCGAAAAGGGCCGACGAGATCACGCTCATGGACTACGCGAAGCGTGGTCTTTAAGAGTTTAGAGCATTTCAGAGGTTCTTTAGGGGCACCAGGGCCCTTTCTGAAAGACCACGAGGGCCCTTGGACGTTCAGCAGAGCCCTGTACATGTCAGAAGGGCCCCTGTACAAGCCGAAAGGGCCCCTGAGCGGGTCAAAGGGCCCCTGAACACGTCGAATGAGCACCGAGCCAGCACAGAGGGACCCCTGGGAAGGTCGGAGAGGCCCCTGAGCATGTCGGCAGGGCGACACAGCAGCAAGTGCAGTCCCTTGCCAGGTCTTAAGGACCCCCTGAACAGGCTGGAGGGCCCCTGGACAGACCAGCACCAGAGGGCCTCTGGGAAGTTAAAAGGGCCCCTGTGCATGTCAGAGGGGCCCCTGACCAGACCAAAAGGGCCCCTGAACATGCCGAATGGGCTCCTAGTCAGCACGGAGGGGCCCCAGGGCAGGTCGAAGGGCCCTCTGAGCATGTTGACAAGGCGACAAAACAGAAAGCGCAGTCTCTTGCCAGGTTGGAAGGGCCCCTTAGAAGGCTGGAGGGCTCCTGGGCAGACCAGAGGGCCCTTGGGAAGTTCAAAGGGCCCCTGTGCATGTCAAAGGGGCCCCTGACCAGGCCGAAAGGGTCTCTGAGCAGGTCAGATGGCCCTGATTACGTCGAATGGGCCTCTGGCCAGCACAGAAGGACCCCTGGACAGGTCGGAGAGGCCCCTGAGGATGTCGGCAGGGTGAAAAAGCAGACAGTGCAGTCCCTGGCCAGCTCGGAAGGGCCCTGAGCAGACCAGAGGGCCCTGGACAGACCAGAGGGCCCTGGACAGACCAGAGGGCCCCTGGACAGATCAGAGGGCCCCTGGAAAGTTGAACCTCACAAAATAAAGTGGCCGAAATCCGTAGAGTTTTTCATATCTTTTTTTTGGGGGGGGGGGGGGTTAACGCTCGGGAAGGGGGCCCTTTCGAGGGCGCCGCCCCCCCCCCCCCCACACACACCCTGGACGAAATCCTGGCTACGTGCCTGGCCTGAGGGGCCCTCGAAATGCCTGAGGGGGCCCTCGAAATGTCTGAGGGGCCCTCGAAAGGAATTGGAGGCCCTGGGAAGGCCTGGGGGGCCCTCGAAATAAATACCAGCTCTTAAATGCTGTTATTTATTCGTGTTAGATTTGTTCGTGGACGTTCTTTATGCGACATAAGGCGTTTTGCGGGCACCTGACACCATCCAAAACACTGGGGCCTTCGGTCCCAGGGGGCCCTCGCTCGGTCGCCAGAGGGGCCCGCCTGGCCTCCAGGGGGGGGGGGGGGGGGAGGGGCATGGCCCCTTTGCCCCCCCCCCCCCTTGGCTACGCCACTGATGATGCATAACTGTTGTCAGTATAGCCATAGGCGTAACCACCTTCCGCAAGTAGGCGGGGACGGAGGCACTTTGAAGTCAATTCTTTCCATGCAACGCCATAGGCGTAATGTTAAAATCTGAAAATGTTACTGGGGACTGATCCCCAGTGACCCCAGTGGTGGTTACGCGCCTGAGTATAGCCACATAAAATGGATAAAGTTTTGTAATGAAACAAGACGGTAAGCTGCTTTTAATTTATTATATCATCACAAATTTGACGCATGTTTTATATGTGCCATCATTTTCCGGCTCTTTTGTTCTAAATTTACCTTAGACTGGTGGAAAATATGTTGCTTCTTGCAAGAAATACAAATGAACGTAGGTAAATGTAATCTTACCACACTGCGACAGGGGCGGATCCAGGGCGGGGGGGCAAGGGGGCCATGCCCCCCAAAGGTCCTGAAACTATGATTGCCCCCCCCCCCCCCAAAACAAACAAACAAAACGGTCGGGCGTACAGTTGTAAAAATTGCCTTTACGGCAGTCAAAATGCATTATTCAGCTATCCACAGTGAAAACTTGCAAATTTCGCAATTGCTTATACAAATTTGGAAAATGGTAAAATGAATTAAATAAAGGGATATTGCCACCTCCGGAGGATTTCTAAAAAGCAACTTAAATGAATGGTGGGGATTAACAATTATGTATGCTCAAGCTCAAACTTGCTCCTGCAGCACCTAAAACAGTGTATCGGCAGATCATTTTGTATTTATTTCAAACTCCAAAATGTTGGTCCCAGCTGTGCTCAGTACTATATTCATGATGGCCGCTCTCATCCAGTTTGGCTGTGGAATTGGCGCCCGCCCAAAGCCGAAGCGTCCGATTTTGCCGAGACTTGACCTTGAGAAGTCTGTTATAAGGTATAGGTCACAAATCTCCTACGGTCCCAAAGTCGAGCCATAGCAATTCTTGCTGTTTTATTATGAAAGAGGCTTAGGTTGTTGAAAATATAATTAACCGCATACGCTTTTTAATTTTAAAGTTCACTGACGGAGTGGTGATGTTGGGTTTGCAATATTCAAAAGCAAATAACAGTCCGCAAAGAAGTGATTCCAAATAGTGATGAGGAGACTCCAATTTTACGAATGTGTGCCAATCATGAGCGGTACGAATGTAAAAAGACGAAAAAGGCGACGCGAACGCAAAGACGCGGACATCAGCACCCGGAAGCTGCTCCAGCGATGCTCACCTTGCTGGACCGAAGAGATAATAGTGGGGACCAGGCCAGGACTATCTCCCCAAGCCATCTTGCTCCAGGCTCCTCCAGATCACAGGGACCATTTATGCGCGGAAATGTCGTTCTTCCTCTTGCTGCTTTCAAACCATTTGCACTGTGACCAGTTGTTTGTTACAGTTCGGTGCATATGTATACAATTATTATCATCATATGTACTATTGAGCGCTGACTGCCACCGGTCATCGTGATTTACTATCCGAGGATTACGTATATGAAAAACTACCTTAATTTCAATATTTTTCATCGTACCGAGATGTGCAACCAGAAATAGGGTTGCCTGAGGCTTGGCTCCACTCACGGTCTAGTTCCAATATTCAAATTTAGTTTTCCTTGACCTAAAATTGACATTTTCACGCCGCTTCGCGGCGTCACATCGATGGCCATCATGGTGGAACTTGAATGTAAATTAGGGTTGTAGCTACAACCCCAATAATTTGGGAATTTAACATTACGCCTATGACGCAATGTGGTACAAATGGGGCACTTAACAACTAAGTGCAACCCCAATTATTTTCAAAAAGTTACGCCCCTGGTGGCCATCGTCATAACGAGGCCATCGTCGTCGTCTTCGGTTCGTTGTAACGGTGAATTGAATGAATAACATTTGTTAGCTTCTTATCCTCTACAAGGCCCACCGCCCATATTTCTGGGTTTTATCAGGCAAACCTGTAAAATTTCGCGCCACTTGGCGGCACTAAATAACAAGTACCTACCATAACATGAAAACCGCATTAAAAATGCTGCAAAGGCTTAAATACACTCATAAAAATGGGTGGTATTTTTTTCGTCATTTCAGCTGAACTTCCCCCACTCAAAAATGATCGGCGACGCCCCTGCCTGCCCCCCCCCCCCGCGGTCAAAAACTTTATCGCTGATGGCTGACGGCCTGCTACTGCTAAACAACTTTGTTTGCCCCCTGCGCAACAACTTTTTTTGTTGTTGTAAATACGCCACTGGATTCCCCCCCTCCCCCTCCCCCAAAGCTAGGTCCGCCCCTGGACAGCGACCATGCCAAGGTCAACCTAGTTGAACCTAGCGCCACCCCTACCCCATGCAATCAGGGATGATCAGCTGACTATCATCAGGGATGATCAGCTGACTATCATCAGGGATGATCAGCTGACTATCATCAGGGATGATCAGCTGACTATCATCAGGGATGATAAGCTGACTATCATTAGGGATGATCAGCTGACTATCATCAGGTATGATAAGCTGACTATCATTAGGGATGATCAGCTGACTATCATCAGGGATGATCAGCTGACTATCATCAGGGATGATCAGCTGACTATCATCAGGGATGATCAGCTGACTATCATCAGGGATGATAAGCTGACTATCATTAGGGATGATCAGCTGACTATCATCAGGGATGATAAGCTGACTATCATTAGGGATGATCAGCTGACTATCATCAGGGATGATCAGCTGACTATCATCAGGGATGATCAGCTGACTATCATTAGGGATGATCAGCTGACTATCATCAGGGATGATCAGCTGACTATCATTAGGGATGATCAGCTGACTATCATCAGGGATGATCAGCTGACTATCCATTGCGGGGAGTTAAATCGCTACTTCTGCGTCAAAAAGAAGATCGGCTGTGCCAGCAAATGACAATGTTCATAGCAATACATTAAATTAATCACGTAAATATAAAAAATAAACTTCAGTTATAAAGAAGCGCAGTTGTGAGGGATTGTGGCTAATAAAACTATACCTAATTTATATCTCCCTTACCCAATGAAACAGTTTGACCTATTAAACTTCCATTTTGCATATAGCAGAACAATTTGATTATGCCAATCATTCATTCTTAGTGTCAAATGGAACATACGAAACCAACCATTCATCAGCCAAACAGTTTTGAAGGTGTAGAATATTATGCACAATGCCGAATTTATTATGACCATTGACGGAATCACATCCAGCCTGTTTTCCAGATCGGACAACCTGCACTGGCGGATCTAGGGTTCGAGTTTGGTGGTGGTGGTGGTGGGGGGGGGGGGGGGCACAAATTCAGTTCCGTTTCATCAGCCAAAAGTTGTTGACCCCCGGGGGGGGGGGGGGGGGGGGGGGCGTCGGGTCGTCAGCGCGAAAGAGTCGTTGACCTGAGGGCGGAGGGACAGTTTTTTTTTTCTCTCCCTAATTATAACTTCTTACAGCCGATGCAGGAACGCGCGGGGAGGCATACTTGTATTGAATGCCCCCCCCCCCCCCGTGTTCCTGTGGGGGGGGGGGGGGGGATCTCCCCTACTCCCCCTCCTCTGGATCCGCCAGTGACAGTTGTGGTGGAGTTTATCGAAGTGTTTTTCTCAATGACGAAGTGACGAATTGGCTGCCGAATAGTTATCGAACATCGGCCAAAAGCAAACGAAAAAGGTGTAGTTGACTGCCGATTTAGTTGCATCTTCTTTTGTTTTCCATCGAACATGTTCTTCACATTAATGTAAAGAGCGCTTTCAGTAATAATGTGGGCGATCATTACCTGGGAGTCACGCGATGGAACAAAAACCGCACGAGAAATGCTGGGTTATTCGCGTATCGTGCCGTGAGCATTATACTCGCTGATCTAGAGTAGTGGGAATTAGACTCGCTGATCTAGAGTAGTAGGAATTGAGTAGACTCGATGATCTAGAGTAGTGGGAATTGAGTTAACTCGCTGATCTAGAGTAGTGGGAATTGAGTTAACTCGCTGATCTAGAGTAGTGGGAATTGAGTTAGACTCGCTGATCTAGAATGGTGGGAATTGAGTTAGACCCGCTGATCTAGAGTAGTGGGAATTGAGTAGACTCGATGATCTAGAGTAGTGGGAATTAAACTCGCTGATCTAGAGTAGTGGGCATTGAGTAGACTCGCTGATCTAGAGTAGTGGGAATTAAACTCGCTGATCTAGAGTAGTGGGCATTGAGTAGACTCGCTGATCTGGAGTAGTGGGAATTAAACTCGCTGATCTAGAGTAGTGGGAATTAGACTCGCTGATCTAGAGTAGTGGGCATTCGACTCGCTGATCTAGAGTAGTGGGAATTAGACTCGCTGATCTAGAGTAGTGGAAATTAGATTCGCTGATCTAGAGTAGTGGGCATTCGACTCGCTGATCTAGAGTAGTGGGCAATAGACTCGCTGATCTAGAGTAGTGGGAATTGAGTCAACTCGCTGATCTAGAGTAGTGGGCATTGAGTTAACTCGTTGATCTACAGTAGTGGGCATTGAGTTAGCTCGCTGATCTAGTGAGTTAACTCGCTGATCTAGAGTAGTGGGAATTGAGTTAACTCGCTAATCTAGAGTAGTGGGCATTGAGTTAACTCGCTGATCTAGAGTAGTGGGAATTGAGTTAACTCGCTGATCTAGAGAAGTGGGCATTGAGTTAACTCGCTGATCTAGAGTAGTGGGCATTGAGTTAACTCGCTGATCTAGAGTAGTTGGGATTCATTAGACTCGCTGATCTAGAGTAGTGGGAATTGAGTTAGACTCGCTGATCTAGAGTAGTGGGAATTGAGTTAACTCGCTGATCTAGAGTAGTGGGCATTGAGTTAGACTCGCTGATCTAGAGTAGTGGGCATTGAGTTAGACTCGCTGATCTAGAGTAGTGGGAATTGAGTTAGACTCGCTGATCTAGAGTAGTGGGCATTGAGTTAACTCGCTGATCTAGAGAAGCATGGGCATTGAGTAGACTCGCTGATCTAGAGTAGTGGGCATTCATTAGACTCGCTGATCTAGAGTAGTGGGAATTAGACTCGCTGATCTAGAGTCGTGGGAATTAGACTCGCTGATCTAGAGTAGTGGGCATTGAGTTAGACTCGCTGATCTAGAGTAGTGGGCATTATACTCGCTGATCTAGAGTAGTGGGCATTGAGTTAACTCGCTGATCTAGAGTAGTGGGCATTGAGTTAACTCGCTGATCTAGAGTAGTGGGTATTGAGTTAACTCGCTGATCTAGAGTAGTGGGCATTGAGTTAACTCGCTGATCTAGAGTAGTGGGCATTGAGTTAGCTCGATGATCTAGAAGTAGTGGGCATTGAGTTAACTCGCTGATCTAGAGTAGTGGGCATTGAGTTAACTCGCTGATCTAGAGTAGTGGGAATTGAAGTTAACTCGCTGATCTAGAGTAGTGGGCATTGTGTTAACTCGCTGATCTAGAGTAGTGGGAATTGAGTTAACTCGCTGATCTAGAGTAGTGGGCATTAGACTCGCTGATCTAGAGTAGTGGGCATTGAGTTAGACTCGCTGATCTAGAGTAGTGGGCATTGAGTTAACTCGCTGATCTAGAGTAGTGGGCATTGAGTAGACTCGCTGATCTAGAGTAGTGGGAATTGTGTTGGACCTTGCTGATCTAGAGTAGTGGGAATTGAGTTAACTCGCTGATCTAGAGTAGTGATGACTTCAGTAACTCCCCT
This sequence comes from Chirona hameri, assembly GCA_036785665.1. NCBI lineage: Eukaryota > Metazoa > Arthropoda > Thecostraca > Balanomorpha > Balanidae > Chirona > Chirona hameri. The sequence continues at coordinate 70,878 of JAXIVJ010002972.1, forward strand.
TCATTAACTCATTTAAATACCGGATATTTTTTTCACTCGATGTTTTGCTATTCCTCACTTTACCGCCAGACATCTTGTTTCCGATATTCAGACACTAATATCAATGCCGTTCCGTTTCGATAAAATGCCGTTCCGTTCCGTTCCGTTCCGATATTTTTTACCGGAGTAGGACATGGGCTCAGAGAATTTACGGAAGCCAAGTATTTTACCATATGCCGGGGATATATAAATACATTGGCCCCAGGCACGTAGCCAGGATTTCGTCCAGGAGGGGCGGCCTCGAAAGGGCCCCTTCCCTGTGCGTTGAAAGGGCCCCTTCCCAAGCGTTGAAAGGCCAAACAAAACGGATGAAAAGGCGCGTTGCAAGGATGGAATCCAGTATGACAGGTATGGCATGGGACATACCAACGTTTAGGAGCTGGGGTTAGCAAACTGCCATATCAACTTTGGAACCAGCGACACGTATTTGAAATGAACTATATACCAACTTGGAATAATTTTTAAGCTCAAGACCTGGAACTCTTAAACAATTGCGCCGCGGAGCGGCGCGAAAATTGTGAATTTTATTCCCTGGACCAACTGCATTCTTACTGTTGAAAGGCCCAGGGTCCCTTCAAATCGTCTAGGGGCCCCTCCGACCTTCTCAACTCCTTTCGACCTGTTCAAGGACTCATCTGGGATCTGCGAAGCGTAAAGACATGATGTGGAGTGGGTGATATATATTAAAAACAAAGAGGGCTTACTCTAGAAGAAAAATTAAAAATCGGAGCTTTCGGGTATATTGTAACACCCTGACGAAGGGTGTTACAATATACCCGAAAGCTCCGCCTTTAATATTTTTCTTGTGGAGTAAGTCTTCTTATTATTTGATCTTCATTTGCGATCTCTATGTGCTTTTGCCCCTTCGGTCTGACCAGGGACTCCTCTGACCTTCCAAGAAGCCCCTCTTGTGTGTCAAGGGGCCCATTCGGCCTGTTCAGAGGTCCTTTCCGACCTGGCCAGGGACTGCACTGGCTGCTTTGTCGCCCTGCCGACATGCTCAGGGGACCCTCCCGACCTGCCCAGGGCCCCTCCAGTTCTGGCTAGGGCCCAATTCGGCATGTTCAGAGACCCTTCTTACCCGCCAGGGATCCTTTCGGTCTGGTCAGGGGCCCCTCCGATCTGCACAGGGGCCCTTTGAACTTTCCAGGAGCCCTCTGGTCTCCCCAGGGGCCCTCTAGCCTTCTAAGGGGCCCTCCCAACCTGGCAAGAAACTGCGCTGGCTGCTTTGTCGCCTTGTGACATGCTTTGAGGGCCCTCCGACCTGCCCAGGGCCCAGGGGCGGATCCAGTATTTTCTAAGGCAGGGGCTTCAGGCCTGAGGGCGGCATATTTCCTCGGTGACGGGGGCGGCATGGTGCCCTCCGAGGGCGGCATAAATGCCTCCGAGGGCGGCCGATGTACTTTCCGAGGGCGGCATAATGCGTTGTGAGGGCGGCAAGATGTCTTCTGAGGGTGCCAGTGTGCCTTCCAAGAGTGCTACGATGCTGTTGGTAGACGCAAGGGCGCCCTGGCGGCCTCCCGAAAACGCTACGGCGCCTTCGGCGCCGGCAAATCCTATACAAAAATGGCGCCGTTTTTCTAAGGCAGGGGGCTTCAGCCCCTACGGCCCCCCTGGATCCGCCACTGCCAGGGGCCCCTCCGTGCTGACTAGGGGCCCATTCGGCATGTTCAGGGGCCCTTCTGACCCACATAGGGGCCCTTTCGGTCTGGTCAGGGGCCCCTCTGACCTGCACTGGAGCCCTTTTAACTTCCCAGGGGCCCTCTGGTCTGTCCAGGGGCCCTCCAACCCTGCCTCAGGGGCCCTTATGACCTGGAAAGGGACTTCGCTGGCCGCTTTGTCGCCCTGCCGACATGCTCAGGGGCCTCTCGATTTTGCTCAGGGGTCCCTCTGCGCTGGATAGGGCCATTCGATGTGTTCAGGGACCCTCTGACCCCGCTCAGGGGCCCTTTCTGTCTGGTCAGGGGCCCCTCTGACATGCACAGGGTTCTTTTGAACGTTCAAGGGGGCCTCTGGTCTTTCAGAGAGGGCCCTGGTGGCTCTAAACTCTCTAAAGAGAGGGCCCTGGTGGCTCTAAACTCCTCTAAAGAGAGGGCCCTGGTGGCTCTAAACTCTCTAAAGAGAGGGCCCTGGTGGCTCTAAACTCTCTAAAGAGAGGGCCCTGGTGGCTCTAAACTCTCTAAAGAGAGGGCCCTGGTGGCTCTAAACTCTCTAAAGAGAGGGCCCCTGGTGGCTCTAAACTCTCCTAAAGAGAGGGCCTGGTGGCTCTAAACTCTCTAAAGAGAGGGCCCTGGTGGCTCTTAACTCTCTAAAGAGAGGGCCCTGGTGGTCTCTAAACTCTCTAAAGAGAGGGCCCTGGTGGCTCTAAACTCTCTAAAGAGAGGGCCCTGGTGGCTCTAAACTCTCTAAAGAGAGGGCCCTGGTGGCTCTAAACTCTCTAAAGGAGAGGGCCCTGGTGGCTCTAACTCTCTAAAGAGAGGGCCCTGGTGGCTCTAAACTCTCTAAAGAGAGGGCCCTGGTGGCTCTAAACTCTCTAAAGAGAGGGGCCCTGGTGGCTCCTAACTCTCTAAAGAGAGGTGCCCTGGTGGCTCTAAACTCTCTGAAGACCACACTTCGCGTGGTAAGAACACATGATACCGCGCTTCGCGCGATTTCGTCGGCCCTTTTTGGCGCGCTGCGCGCGCCGAAAGGGCCCTCTCGGCCTCCAGGGGAGGGGGGGGGGGGGGGGGGGGGGGGGCGTCCCCCCTCCCCTTGTCTACGTGCCTGCATTGGCCCAAGAGTTGTGGTAATAAGTGGTATAAGACAAATGTCCACGGGCAAATTTCTTATACCAGAGCACGTGAAAACAGTGTGTGTGATAAAAACCTGATATTTTTTAAGCTTTGTCGGCTTTGTCGGCCTCGCTTCACTAATATGGAAATACATGCGGCGAAAATACAGATCAAACAAAAATACAGTCAGATTTGATATCGATATATGGCAATTGAGGAAAAACAGCTTTATCCAGAACACATATGAATGACTTTGAAACATACAGGAACAATATAATCCGATATCGGTATCGATATCGGATTGTATTGTTCCTGTATGTTTCAACCTGTCTCCAACTGCAATACATATGAATGACGTTGGATGACACATGCGGTATATGGTAAAAATCATACCACACTTGGCTGGCATCTGCATTTTTGGACGATACCGGGAAAACAAATGCTCCTCGACAGGGGTGCTTTAATATTTATGTCTTTTGCGAGGCGAAGCCGAGCACAATACATAAATATCAAAGCACCGAGGTCAAGGAGCAAGCCGCGCGGTAGAGTCCAAGACAGTTTTTCATGTACGTTTTAAAAAAAAGTTTTACCAAAATAATTTGTCCTGTATGTTTTTTAGCTTTATCAAAAGAATGATCTCACTGCTTTATTTGAAGCGGAAATCTTGAAGTGGAAGATCCCATGCAAATTAGGGAATCCCAAGAAAACGATCCAAGAAAACGTCTCGTGAAAAGTTTCTTGGATCGCATGATGATACATGTTTACTGTACTAAACATACCTACAGGAATACATTTTCAAGACCTCTGCGCTTTATCGATTTTTGATCTTGGCCTCCGGCCTCGTTCAAAAATCCAGAAAGCACCTCGGTCTTGCAAAATTTATTTACACCGGTACTTGCAGTATTATATACCAGTAAAACGCCTTTTTGGGCGATGACCGAGCGAGCGCGCTCTAATAAAGCTAAAACAGGCTTTCAATATGAAACGGTAAGGGAGCACACGTGGTAGTAACACAGTCATTTAGTCCTCCAGAAAAATTGCAAGGCCTCAATGCATGCCAACATAAAAATTAAGTTGTATTAAATTGTTCATGATCTCATTTCTCAAATCCGCCAAAAGGGAGTACGTCCTGAGCGCTGCATGCTTCAGCGTATAAATTAATGCTTAGAATAATACAGCCATTTTGTATCAAGAATCATTTTTGCAAGGTTTTTTGTTCATTTCGACGTTCGCGTGTGCCAACTGCCACGCGCTGTCGTACCACCTCTATCAGAACGCACCATACTAAAAACAAAATTGATTTGATGGACCTATCCAATGGTGAAAATCCAATCTCAATCGGAGCAGTGGTTGCAAAGTTATTAGCTTCCGAAAAAGCGTTTGTATGGCCGGGTCGGGCTGGGTCAAATGTAAATTTGTCTAGTAAGTTGACGAGAAACCTCACGGGCGCTTCGCGACCGCTCGGTAATTACTGCACGCAACGGAAGACGGTTCTATCATCAGTTTCGAAAACAAAATTTACACTCGTCGAACTTGAATCGCGCTCTCATCAAACGTGTACAGTTTTGTTTCTTCCGTAAAGCATGCGTCCGGTCTTTTTAACGTTTGTTAACGCAATGCCCATGCACTCGAAACAGTTCTTTGAACGCTGCTTGTGCCTCTTCTGAAGGAGAGTTTTGGGCAGGGCCTATTTTAAGGGAAAACCACTGGGGGGGGGGGGGGGGGGGGGGCAAACAGGTACCCCCATTTTTTGGGTCATCTTTTTGTGGCAAAAAGGTACCCCCATTTTTTTCCCTCCGCGGATTTGGGCCGGTGTTCTTATTTAGTATTCGAGCTTAAGAAATTCACTTCTCGAATTCACAATTTTGTTTCGATTTTTCACAATTTTGATTTTGTGGACATTTTTTCCGAAAGAAAAAATATTTTTTTTGGTCAAAAACCCCCAAAAATCGCAAATCCGAGATAGCCATTCCGAAGAGAATGTTATTTCCTTTCTTTGACGTTTTGTATTTCCAATTCTTTGAAACTCGATTTGGTTACGATTTTCAAGCATTTATTGTTTTTTCCACCAAAAATGGCATTACATGACATCATTAAAACGTTATTATCTCCCAAAATGCTACATTAATTTCATTGAAATTTGGTGTGGAAGACGTATAATTGATGCAGTATAAGGTTCTTGAAGTTTCACGTTGATATCTATCCACAGTTTAAGGTTATTGAGAAAATCCGGGAGGGGGCAGATTCTGCTCCCCCCCCCCCCCAGCAATGCCGGTCACCGGGGCAGCTTGAATTGCATCAGGTGCAGGGGCGGATCCAGAAAATCTTCAAGGGGGTCATCATTGCAGTGGTGCCGTACCTAGATCCAAATCTGAAAACTCAACGGATTTGGTCCACTATATTTTGAGGGTGCCCCTATTTAATTTTTGTTTTGACAACGTTGGCTATAGGTATTTGCAATATCAAGTCGTACCATTTATATCATTAAAGTGTCGCGGATGGTGCTACAATATATTATTTGTACAGTCAAGGGGCGGCCCCAGACAGCTGATGAAGAATTGACCAAGAGGGAAGTCGAGGTTAGTGACCATGGGGGGAGTGGGTTTGGAAGCTGTTTTTACGAGCAGTAAATCTTATCCATGCGATATACTATTATTGCGCCGCGAAGCGGCTCCAAAATTTGAGGTTTTGAGCGGGATGGAGGAACTAATTTTTGCTATTGGAACCAGCATGGCAGGTCAAAACGAGGCAATATGTCTGGAGCAAAAGGTGGTTTCAAAAGACATGTTGCCCCCCCCCCCATTTAAGGCCATAGCCCCCATATCCCCCCTCCTGCGGCCGTCAGTGTGTACAGTTTATATTACACCCTTTTGTATTGAAAATAAAACAGATTGATTTGCGCCGCGTAGCGGTGCGGAATTTTTTGCTTTATTTTGTTTTTGTCTGGATAACTAGGCCCTAACAAATGGGAAAGGTTCTATAATCTATATGTATCAGCCCCAGGGGGCTCTCAGGGTTCCTCGAGTCCGATACGTTGTTGCTTCTGGTATAAAGGCACGTTGGTGCCCCTTCATGATTGGTGCCCAAGGGACGGGAGCATGAAGGGACATTTTTTGGCATAATTTAGCAACTTTAATTTAGCATCATTTCGCGTTTTTTTTCTCTCAGCGACCAATGCTTGTGATTTCATGTCGGCACCAGACCATTGTTTTCCCTCCTGGATTCAAGGAGCCACAGTGCCCCTGTGTCTCCCCTCGCCCCACTGTGCCGCCTACCGTCACGATGGTGTCCCTGGTACACCCGGTGCGGAGGTACAATGGTTCACCGGCACGGTGGTGCCCCTGTACACCGGCGCGGTGGTGCCATTGGTTCAAAGAACACTGAATGATTTGCCCCGCAAAGCGGCGCGGATTTTTTGGCTTTATTTTGGCGGTGCCCTGGTGCCCCCAGCGCGGTGGTGCCCCCATGGCCCAAGGGGGAGGGTCATGACCCCCGTGACCCCTCCCCTGAATCCGCCACTGATCAGGTGCGCTGTTCTATCATTGTCTATCATTGAAAGCAAGGGGTACATACAAACTTCAAATTCAATCACTTGAGAGAGAAAAAAAACTTCCGTTTTCATGAAGTTTTCTCCTAAGATCATTGTTTTTTCACGTTCAGTGCAGGGAACGCGCAAGGAGGGCATACTTGATTGCATTGCCTCCCCCTCCCCCAGTTTCCTGTGTGTGTGTGGGGGGGGGGGGAGGGGGAGGGGGCATTTGCCCATGATGTCCGCCCCCTGGATCCGCCAGTGGGGGTGGATACCCTCCCCCTTAGTTTTTTTTTAAATAGCAGAAAACGACGCCATTTCTCGACGCCATTTTTGTGTACAACTGCTTGTGTATCAATTGCCCAAATCCTGTTAATTTGTTTACCTCGGGTCTCTTCAAGTCACGTCACTAAGTCAAGTCTAGTGATCCCCACCTCCAAAAAAAATGTAAGGTCATGTCGCAGCCACATTGTTTGATCGATCAGTTAGATACTCACAGGATTTAATCAGGTCAATAAACACCACCCAATTCTGCTATTTAGGATGATTTTTACCATCGGGTGATCTAAGGTGAAGTCTATTTTGTGACCTCCCAAGTCATTGGGAGGAAACATTGCAAATGTATATAAATCCACAGGAAATGGCTAAATTTGCCCCAATTTTTCACTAGTCCTCGCATCTTTTGCAAAATACAGTGGCGGATCTACGGTTGGACAAAATGGGCAATTCCCCCCCCCCCCAACCGCCTGAAATCGGCGCAACATTGACACATTTCTTGATATAGAAGAAAATCTAAGCAACTTTTAATAAGGAAAGTTAGCTTTAAGTCAACTATCAATGCATAAGCAAGCCAAATCCGATGCGTTTTTCAGAATTGTGAGACTTTTTGAATTTTGCCACTCTCCCAAACCACCCGTTCTGGATCGCCAATACCATACGGTATTTTTATCCTGTGACCTCCACGAGGAAAAATCTATTCACTCTGAGATCATTCGTCATTTTTATTCCATAACTTTTTTTACCGAACCGGTAAGGCGCCGAAGTTGGCGATGAACGAGCGAACGCGATGGAAATGTATAGTGAATTTCAACTCGATCAGGGAAGTAGTTTCTGAGATAGAAATACGTGGTACACACGTGCGCACGTGCGGAAGCACCCCACCCCCAACTTGTGGGAAGTGGCGGCTGAGAGATCCCTAACCAGTAACCACACACCAAATTTGAATACAATCGGCTCAGCAGCTGCCCCCACCCACTCCAAATTGTATTGCGACGTTCCTGATCCAACAGCCTCCGATCTCCCCACTCTGCCGCTAATGGGCAATTCTTCATAGGATATTGAAATTCAAGATATTCCGGAAATAATTTAAAGATGCTATTTTGGCTGGGAAATACTAAAACTTAGGAATATCATGACATTTGCATTGGATTTTGTATACATTTATCACCAGGTAAGCATATTTTATTTTAATTGAATACCTATCAAGCGAAAAATGACATGGGAAATACTGAAATCAGGGTGGGCAACATTTCTTGACTGGGGGGCAAAACGGCTCACTGGGGGGGCATTTGCCCCCCAGTTAACATGTTAAAATAGGCCCTGGTTTTGGGGTTTAAGTAACAGGCTAAATATGTCATAGCATCTCGCAACGCTACTGGTTGCTTTTAGTATGTTTCCAGCAAAAAACTGATGCATTGCGGACTCCTAGATTTGTCTCATTTGAAGTGTTTAAATTATGTTCTAGCCTCGAGAGGTTCTAATAAAAAACATGCAATATGATGACGAAATCGCAGATTAAGCTTCCTCTTTCCCCAATTTGTTTACGGTTTGAATTGTTTGCGACCTCTTAAGATGTTTTCAGAAATGGGGCAATGTGTATCCTCTTTGGAAATTTTAAGGAGCTTTTTAATCACTCTACCCTACTGTCCAGTGACTCGTCTCCAGCCTTCCATGAAATCAAAACCTCTAACCACAGCCTTCTTCCTTTCGGCGACTCTTTCTAAAACAATGTCACCGAACAGGCCAAACTTTTCTCCAGACTGCCGCTCCCGTCCCAAACTTTTCTCCCTCTCCACGTTCCAGCCATAAATTCCACACACCCCTCACAGAGACAGATTTCTCGAGTTTCTGCTTAACTACCGCACATCTGTTCTAAATCAGGACTCGCGCGTCTCCCCCGCACCCCCCCCCCCCCCCCCCCCCCCCCCCCCCCCCCCCCCCCCCTCCAGCTTCGTCGGCGGCCAGGCGAGCCGACGCTTCGGACCGCCCCCTGCGCCGAAGCCCCGCCCCCTAACATCGACCCGACGGGAGGCTCAGGCTTCGTTTGTCTTCATCATAGCGGCCGACGTGGAATTTACGGCGCCGGTTGCCATGGCAACCAAGTCGCCCGGGGCACTTCTGCTCTGTGGCAGCGACTGAACGCTGTGCCGGCGGCGATAGAATGGGTGGCTAGCTGTGTTTAACTGAGCTGGGCGGGTGACGTTGGACTGGATGGCAGACATTTGAAACCGCCAGAGCAGATGTTTTCGGGTGTGATAAAAACGAAATAGCCATTACATTTAACAATGAAGTTAATTTTGAGCATACGTTAAGTTGTTGCAGTCATCAGTCAAAACATGTTGTGATGGGTTGCTTCTGCATTCTGATGACTCATATGGCTTTATCTCGGGGTTATTTCTTGATAAAGGGGAAGTTAGTGATCTGCCTATATTTCGGGAACCTATGTCCTTTTCTTGGGATTAGACCGATTTACTGCGTTTTTGGGTGACGTGCAGCTGTCATACACAGGCTGCGGAGTCGATCGGTTTTCAGGTGACTCCGACTCCGACCTCCGGAGTCGACTCCGACTCCGACTCCGACTCTGACTCCGAGATCGACTCCGATCTTCAATTAGCTGAAGCTATTGTCAACAGGCACAATAAGTACTAACCACCCATTGCAAAAATTCTCCCGTTTCAAGATTGGAGCTCATTTACTGGAAAATATAGTAGTTCAATGAAATGGATTGACATTATACAGCCATAGCATTCGATATTATAATCTCGAAGTCCAAAAAAAAGTTGTCAAGTCTTGTGACAAGCCTACCATCCACATACATGTTCAGCAATATTTAAATGCTATAGTAAATTAATGAGACAACGTTTATCGCCTGAGCAGGCTACACGCCACTTTAAACCTGATCTTTTTAATTGATTTATCGTGATCGTTGCTTAAATTACTGGCGGTGGCATTTTGGATCTACATCTGACGACAGACCCTAGGTTCTATTTCGGCCACCGTGGTAAACACCTCATGATTGAAAATCATTGGTTGGGCAATGGAATCGAAGCAAACTAAGTCGAAGGGCATTATTTTTTTAGTCATCGCAATTCGCAACTAGCAGTTCACTTAAATGTACCTGCGAAAAAAGTACTTTGCCCAATGCGCGCTGTGCCCATAACTGACAGTCGGAGTCGGAGTCGGTAAAATCTTACCGATTCCGACTCCGACCGAAATCACCGACTCCGAGCGACTCAGACTCCAATTCCGACTCCGCAGCCCTGGTCCTACATACAGGTGGGGAAACCGCAGGGACTATGAAGGGCTGAGTAGGGCTGAGTAGCGAGTCCCTCACTTTTCTGCCTGCCGAGACCCGCCAATGTTGTTGACCTCCCTCACCCAATAGGCTGCCAAAACCTGCATAGTATACTCTTCTGCTGCTCAAAGTGTCCACACAAAGAAACACACTCACTGTTTTCCCCTTCTGAAAGAGTTGTGAGAAGAGATTCCAAGTCGTGGAAGCCTTGTGTATACCTTTGTTGGACGAAAAGCTTTGCCTTCAACCGAGTTCAGATTCTTCGCAGATTTTTTCGCACGTACTCGTCTTTGCTTCTTTACGGCGGGTCGTTACTTTGGCAATAGAGTCGTAAATGCGCCCGGCATATCATCGTAAAGTCGCCCTTACTGCCTGTATTCGGAGCACGCGCTAGTGAGTTAATGCAGGGGTAGAAAAGAGAGAGGAAAAGAGAAAAGGCGGTGACGACCAGTTCTTAGTTGTACGTTTTACAGTGCAAAATCAGGGGAAAACTACCCGCATGGCAGGATTGTAGAAAACAACCATGCAGTGTGTAGGGGGGGGGGGGAGGGGCAGTGAAACTTCGATCTTGTTTTGAAAGAAACGCAACTACCCTTATCCCATATTTATTTCCAGATGTGATGTCTTGTCGTTTTGTTGTACCGTGCTTTCTAAAATTCTACTCATTCATCAAAATACAATATTTGAACAACAATTCCGATCAAAAAGTGGGGGAGCCATTCACCCGGCCCCATGTGAAATCCGATGAGTTTTACAGTTAAAGGGAATAGGTCACCTTGAAAGTTGTCTTGAAATTCAACCATACGGTGCATCTTGAGCTCAAAACTACGAATATGACTTTGGTTTAGACAACTGATGGATATATGTGGAGAAGGAAGAAAGTTTCTCTTTGTATTTCACAAGAAATCGTACGATAGCAGCTGCGTTCTGGCTCCGCCCGCTCCGCCTGACGCCCAGCACAGTCTCTGACAAGGGGCCGCCGCGCCGCCCGGGCGGCTGAGCGGATATTAACGAGGCGATGTGATCAGAGACTACGTGTCAGATAGTGTACCTGCCTCCGGCGGCGAGCGTGCATGTCCCGATCGTGGCCCAGAACAGCGGACATGAAACCGGGCCCACTAGTCATGTGTCGAAATTACTTAACATTGGGAGATAATTTTGTCACCACAACCCATTTTTAGATCTGCTCTACAAATCTACTATCTCAGTCCAAAACCCATGTTAAAGGTGAACTATTCCCTTTAAGTGACAATTTTGTTTGTGCCGTTTTGAATCCCCGCTTAGTTTCTACGCTTACACCGCACCAGGCGTAGTTGACCTACAAATGAGCTGTGTATGTTTATGACATACGCCTGGAGGGCCCTGGCCGACTTTAAATGTAAACTGTAACGGCGATAACTAGATGCACCCGATGGCCCAGTCGATTTACACGACGCACAGTGGCTAGGAATGAACGTAACAAATACATCGACTCACGCACCTCGCGTGATCGCCCGAACCGAACAACAACAACAACAACAACTTCCGCCGCCAATTATTTATGTGCGCAGAAACCATGCCGTAGTCTCGGGCGCGGTATCACCTTATGGAGCCCAGCCGGCAGTCAATCACAGTTCAGACTCCAGTCCGCATAGTTACGATATGTTAGAAATAAATGAGATATTTTACATACAATAGAATAGTTAGCATGGACACCCAAAATGGAACGTGTGCTTCGAGTTCGGCTGCGCAGCGGCTGGCGCTGCCCTGCGAGTTATACCGGCCCGCACTACACGAGCCGGCCCGCGGCCCGTGCGCGGCAGTGCCGGGGGTGCAGTGGTGGGGTCGATAGGAGCACATAGGACACATCACTGGCGGCCACAGGGGGGGGGGGGGGACACGGGGGAGCACATATGACACATAGGTCACTCGCGTGGCATTCGTTGCCGACGGCGGATGTGGCGCGTTTTAAACACGAGCCCTACAGGGCCTCTTATAATTACACGCCCTGGAGGGGGGGGGGGGGGGGCGGATTTCGCGCCCCCTATGATCTCGAAAACCACGCAATGTAGCAACAAGCGGAAAACGCCGTTAGATAGCTCGAGACAAGCTCTTTCGAAAGTATTTCGTGAATTTTTTCTCAGGTCAATATTGAGGTCACCAGAGGTCATCAAGGGTCAGATTTGCAAGTTTTCAAGACTTCGCTTCGAACACCCCCAAATATCTCGGTAGCCTATGATAGTTAGCAGCAAACGAAACAAATCAATCGAAATCCCTTGAAAAATGCAATCGACATAGGTGTCCTCAGATTTGAGCTCAGGTCAATAGTTTAGGCTCCAGAGGTCATCAAATGTCAAGAAGGTGATGTTTTTGCAAAACTGTTTTCGCAAATAACGTTTTACCTAATAAAGATAAATCAATAATGTTTACGCCATCGCGTTTTTTTGTTGTTGTCAAGGCGCTTATAATCATATTCATGGTAACCGGGTTAGGTCAACTGATAAATTTGACCTCAGGTCAAGGTCAAGTGGTGACCCAAGTTGGTCATGTTGCATATTGGGAGACGAGTCTCGACGAGACAAACACATTAGTAACATTTTCTCTTCTCTATCTTCATTATGTCGATAGTTATTGACAAAAAAGTGTTGGCGGTCACGAAATTGACCTGACCTTAGGTCACCGATATTAGAAATCCGAGATGAACAAATTGTTGGTATCTATGACCTTATGAAGTCCTGCAAGATTGAAACTGATCGGCGTAAAACTGCGGCTGTGGTCCTACTGCAAACGTTTTGGAGTTGAGGTCATAACGTGACCTGATCTGGTGACCTGACCTGAGCATACCCGAGGCCAAGAATTTTACATAATGTGGGAAGTTCATTTCTAAACAGGTGTGCAAAAAACGGCAGCGCTGCGCGCCGCCGTTTTTACGCTATCTTTGAAAAACCGGAGGGGTGGGCGGATTTTGCCCCCCTCTCCAGGGCGCGTGTTAAACCCTATTTGTAACAGGGGGGGGGGGCGGATTCCGCCCCCCCCCCCCTCATGTTTTTCGCAGATATCTCCAGAACGGCTGGGAGCAGGCCCATGAAATTTGGGGAATTTTCATAGAATTGAATACCGCATTTGGAGTCAAAATTTTGAATTCTTAACCTGAACAGAGGCGGTTCCAGGGTACAGTTTTGGGTGGGTTCGGAGGCGATATTTGGCGATAATACGAAATGCGATCTTCACGGTTTCTTCATAACGGCTTCAAGTATGAAGGAGTTACATCGGTTCACGGTGATTGCAACAAGTGAACATTAGTTGATGTTAATGAAATATCATTACAATTTCATGGCAGAGGCGGTTTCAGGGGCTTAAAAGGGGGGGGGGGGGTCCAGGAAGTATTCAATGCTTGGCGGGAAGCAAATAGAGCGATGTAAGGAGCATTTATAGTTATCAAGATGTAAATGATAGCTTCTGCTTCCATTATTTGCATAATTTATTACATATAGAGTTTCAGGGGCGTGTTCAGGCACATGCAAAGGGGGGTGACTGCTTGGTGATGACGATATGCCAGCGATAACGGCGCAATAGACGGTTAGCTTATAATTATATATGCACATATGAGGCCAGGAAAGGGAATAAGTCATTTTTTTTGCAGAGGCGCGCTCAGGAATGGAAGAAAGGGGGTCATATTATTGCAAGGAAACGAAGAGGCATGGGCGTACAATGACATAACATACTGTAGTTTTCGGATGAAACACGCACCACAGGCTACTATACGAACGATTATAAGATAATAGGCGAGTCCAGGTAGGGTAAAAGGGGGGTAAGTAATGTTAATTGAAGTTGTAGTGAAATAGTCACTGTTGACTAGTTAGTATCATAATGGCGGATAATATACTTATAAAAAGGTATTGAGCCGCCCCAGTTTGGATACTGGATACGCCTATGATGAATTACAACATGCAAAAAGGAAATATCTACGATCAGAACCATATTTATAGTGCTGGGTAGCAACTTGTCTGCGGTTAATATTCTTTCAAATTTTACCCCCCTTTTTCACTAACCTGGTACCGCCTATGGCAAAAAATATGATTTTTAACTGTTTTGTCTAGTGTCACAATCACATACCATTTCATTTATTTTAACAAAAAAACATCAGAAAATTGTTTTATTACGCATTTACTTCACCCCCATATTGAGTGACCTGCACACGCCTATGATTTTGAATTTTCAAACGCCACTGTCATATATCAATTTCCAATTCAATCTCTATCGATTCGTATTAATTGTGTTAAAATCGGTCGATAAACATGAAAGCTATGTTGGATCAAAAATACCACTACATTTTGTGTTTTTTTGCCCCCCCCCCTGTTGCCCCCCTATCAAAAATTTTGATTTTTTATTATTATTTAGAAATGTAGATCGTGTTGAGGGGAACCAAACGCCGTTTCATTTTTGACAATCGGACGGGTAGATCTCGAGATCTCCGGGGGGGGGGGGGGGAATCCGCCCCCCCCCCTGTTACAAATAGGGGTAGCCAGGAGCCTGTTACAAATAGGGTTAAGACGACTGACAAACTGAAGACTCAAGACTAAGACACAAGACATCGACACTAATTGTCACTACTGACTGATGCGTCGTTGGAAGACAGAAAACAAACAAACAGACACATAGGACACAGATCGCCGGGAGACGCGGCTTCGAGGAATGAGGGAATGAATGAGGGAATAATGAGGGAGGAATGAGGGAGGAATGAGGGAGGAATGAGGGAGGAATGAGGGAGGAATGAGGGAGGAATGAGGGAGGAATGAGGAACAACCGTAAGTCTGCTCTGTGTAGTGGGGACTGGGGATGTATTATTTTAGTAGATGTAGATTAGTAGATGTTGTAGATGTAGTAGATTGTATATTAGTAGATGTAGTAGATTAGTAGATGTAGTAGATTAGTAGATGTAGTAGATTAGTAGATGTAGTAGATTAGTAGATGTAGTAGATTAGTAGATGTAGTAGATTAGTAGATGTAGTAGATTAGTAGATGTAGTAGATTAGTAGATGTAGTAGATTAGTCGATGTAGTAAATTATAGATTAGTAGATGTATATGTATTATTAGTAGCAGGGGTGTAGGATCCTATTCAGTTGAGGGTGCTTCAGCCCACCCCCCACGAACTTGGCTTCAGCCCCCCCCCCCCCCCCAACTTGGACGAGGAAGTGGGTCAAACCCGGGGAGAAATCTGTGTTTTTTTGCGGATTTTGATGGTATTTTAAGCGATTTTTTCCCAGCTCAGCCCCCCCCCCCCAAAAAAAACTTTCTGGAGAAGCTACACCCCTGATAGTAGTAGATGTAGACAAGCGAGTAAACATGATAGCCATGAGTGTTGAGTATACTTGTCAGGGATTCCGTTTAATATTTATCTAGGGGTGCTCAAGCACCCTCACTGTTGATTTGAGCACCCCTAATCATGACTGAGCACCCCAAAAGTTGAATGACTCAAAAATAATGTGTTGTTTTATTTGTATTTACCCCATGGGCGTCGGAGACGGGGGAGGGGAGCAAATACAGTGTATACTACACATTATAATAGGTGTATTTGTAATTTTGAACACAATGTTAGCCGAGCTCCCTAAGGTAGAATCCCATGCCACCTCGAAATGGATCTACCATTAAACATGGTTAAATACAAACCAGCATCACACCCGCAAGCCAAATTCAAACCAGGAACAAACCACACTCTTTCAACATCGTGGGCGTTTCCATAACGCGACTTACTGGAGGTGTGTGTGTTGGGGGGGGGGGGGTGCTATTTTTGCCCTTCCCGGATTTCCGGAAATAATGGACCGATTTGAAAAATCTAAGCTGAATTCGATATCCCTGAAAAATGTGTTGAGATAAACCTAATATTGTTGACCTCGAGGTCACCGATGACGTCACAGGTCACGACAAATACCAAATGTTTGACCGTGTCTAAAGGTCTCGGTGGATGGAATTGTCGCACAAAATTGCGATACTAAACGCACAAGAAATCAATAAATTGGTACGATTCGTGTGTCTGACACTTATAAGTACCATTCTAAGCTTTTTATGACCTTGGATCAGGTCAGGGTCATGCGAGGTCACAAGGTCAAACTGCGGATTACGGTCATTATGCGTTGTACCACATGTGTATGTTTTTTTCGTCTAAAACGCGAACAATGACCTTAGAACATTGTTTGTTCCATAGAAATAGAAGTAAAAAGCAAAAACGGGAATGCATTTTGCTGCATGGTAATGCAGTGAGAGGCGGCCGATTTTTTACTTTGAAAGGTCATAAATCAGTCATTTTTGACGATATCGGCTTCAAATTTGGTCCACATATTCACGGACAGGTTTTAATCACATATGTTCTGGTTTTTGGATAATTTTTTTGTTGACAATATTGCAAAAACATAATTTTATGTCTTTGAATTTCTCAAAATTTTGAATTTCAATAGATCTCGAAAATTCGAGATGGCAGTTGGATAGCCGAGTCTATTGTCAGTCATTTGATATATGACAATTTAATTTATCTTAACAATTGTACTTTTGACAGCGTTTTCCGCAAACCCTTATTTTTCAAGAAATCCGCAGAACATGACGTCACTCTGACGTCATTCCCGGTTGACCTATCATTTTAACGTCATTTTCGCTTGACCTATTATTTTTTATATATTTTTTTATACCTCCTTTTTTCTCTCGGCCAAGATGTGTAAAATTGTTGTGAGAGAGGGTACTGACAATTTGGTGACGATACTGGTGTTGATGTAGGGGTATTACAAAATAACGGGAGGGGGGGGGGATAGCCCCCCC
This sequence comes from Chirona hameri, assembly GCA_036785665.1. Lineage (NCBI taxonomy): Eukaryota > Metazoa > Arthropoda > Thecostraca > Balanomorpha > Balanidae > Chirona > Chirona hameri. The sequence goes on from JAXIVJ010002972.1 coordinate 87,581, forward strand.
CCCTCCTCCAGTAACTCGCGGGTTAAAGGGAATGAGTCTTCTCACATCGCTTATTTGAGATGTTTGACATGGGTTTATATAACTTAATTTTCTGAATCGTACCATGCCTTTCATTTTTCCAGATTCACACTATAGTTGTTGAGATATTCCAAAGACCCCAGGAACTGGCTGGTAGCAAAAAGTTAGCGGGTAGACCCCAGAGGGATTACCACTACTAGAAGCTTTGATAATATCGAAATATCGATACAAATTTGCTAGCATAACGCTAGCGCCGGCCAATAGCATTTCGACAAAACAGCTCGTGAGCGCTGATAGCAGCTGCCGAACAGAGCCTCGACTGCCATTTTGCTTTTCGACCGTTTGTTAATATTGCTCGTAAGGATTGTTTATTGTCTTACGCACGCCGTTTTACATAACATCTTCTTCCATCTGATTATAGTGGCGATCATTTTATCGATATCGAAACAAAAATAAGCAAACTAATATAAGTGAAAATTAACTAAAGGGGTCTCCAGATGTGACTATTTTTCGTATCCAGCAATCAAACCATTAGCTTCTTACCATAATACAATATTGCTGACGTTCCAAAACAGTAGATACACTCCCTTTAGCCCCATTTCAATGTTTCGTAAGCAGAGCTGTCCTTTCCAGTTTCCACCGCCAGACCCTATATACTAGGTAGGTACAGTCACGAGGCGGCGGCGGTCAAGGTTGGCGATATGCCCTTTTCCCTGTTATGACGTCACGTCAGGTGCTACTTGCACGTCAGGTGCACGTCAGGTCAGGTCAGGTACGTGACCCGTTTTATATATTAACTAGGCTTTGGAGGCCAAAAGACCCAATTGCGCGCAAATATAAATTACATTTTTATATACATTGATAGCAAAATTGTCTAGTAAAACGATCAGGATTGCAAAATATTGCTCATCAAAAAGGGCCAATTTTATACTATTCTCTACCACCCCTGCACAATCTACCAGTCTTTGACGTCACACGAAGGATTTGGCAGTAAAATGCCCGATCAATGGCGGCTATGGAAGTGACACCCCTGGCCCGGGCTGTCAGTGTCCAGAGCGATACCCCCCCCCCCATCACGAGCCACTGGAGCGCCGACCGACCGTCCGTCTACGCCGTCCGCCACGCGGCCGTCTGACGCTGCAGATAACAGCAGAGTTTTCAGCCGCGGCAGCGCTGGCCACCTCCGCCGGATGTCATTACAGAAACAATGGCGGCCGGCAAAATGTCGACGATAGAGATGTATCCCGACAAAATGACAATATTGACGGTGGAAGTAAAGACTGACCCAAAATATCAGGGTGTCATTGGGCCTCGCGTCTCCGAATATTTTTTTTCGTAGATTTTTGGGTGCGGAAATTTTGTAGCCGCCATCTGTTGCTTGGTCGTACAATGTATATAAAACCAATTTAGCATAAAAGCAAACATCCTGGCATATTACTATCTTCCCAGGGAGAAATGATTCCACGTCACACTGATGTCGCGCTCGAGAGAAGCTGAATTGGTATGCAAGTTTGACGCATACCAATCCGCCCCCCCCCCGCATACCAATCCCCCCCCGCATACCAATCCCCCCCCCGCATACCAATCCGCCGCCCCCGAATCCGCCGCCCCTGGTTTGAATACAATTGCATGTTGTATGTCTCAGTCCCATAAGCCTGCCTAAAATAAACCGTGGCGCACGAAAAATGTTCGGAAGACAGGGTCAACGAAACACACCACTTCCTGCTTGAAAGCGCCACCAAATCCACGTCATCCCTCCCCCTCCCCCCCCCCCCCCCCCAGCACAGCTGGCTGATCGAGCTGGCTAACGCGGGCGGCAACCCCGCCGCCAAACAGCTGGCTAATCGCCTCGGGGCACGACGTCTTCACTTCGTCTTCAAAATCCCCGCTGACGGCCGGTCTGAGCCGCTCCGTCGACCCATTACGGAGGTGTGGAGACAAGGTTGGAACGAGGCTGTGGTGATATACTGGTGAAAAGACGAGGATGCTCACGGATCGGCTGTGGTGATAACTGCAGGTCGCTGAAACTGAAGAAAACTAAGGAATTAAACAAAATGAGAAAAAACTAATGAAGTGTGGGGAAATTGGGTTCCTGGATGCTAAATGATACGAACGTGCGTTTTCCGAAATCTTCAAGTCAGGCTGTAAAGACTAAAGAGCAAGCTATAGAACTAGCAAGTAGCTACTAGAACTAGCTATAGAACTAGCAAGTAGCAATTAGAACTAGCTATAAAACTAGCAACTAGCAACTCCTGAACCCTGCCCAGTGTCCATTCCATCCCTCCATGATTCATGTTGTATTTATCTGACGATTCATTCTGATTCAGACGTGCTAATATCATATTTTACTAATGTTAACCTATTCAAAATTATTCTCGCTATGAGGATACTTTGTTACAATACCTAGATCTTCTGAGCCAACGCAATAGATTGGCAACGACCATACCATGCTGAATATGCCAGTTCCCGTCCGATCACTGAAGTCAAGGGGTTACCAGATGCTCAGCCGCTCAGTGGCTGAAGATGTAATGGATGTATATGTATAGCACTATAATTATAACTTTAAATTAACAAGAGGGGATAAAGCCTGTATTTGCTTTCACCTAACACCTAGCTAAAATCAATATTAAATCAACAGGGTGTATAGGTACGCTGTGTATCACAATTTAACATAACTGTTGTTATAGGTTTGTTATATAACATCATTTCATGTATCCGAATCAACACAAGACATAGTTTCTATTAAAAAAACGAGAAAAAAACGCAAAAGAACGCCCCTGTCACTCTCAAGCCCTGCATTCAGATCGCGCCCTTTGTCCAGACTCATCACTCACCCGATTGTAAATGGCCCATTATATCCAATATCCATTACATCTTCAGCCACTGAGCGGCTGAACATCTGGTAACCCCATCTGGTAACCCCATCGTCACCGAGCCGCGGAGTCTCCCTCCAAACGGACGCTGACGATTTTCGATTCAAACGCGTTTTACAAAAATTCAAAGCCGTTAATTTACGACACGTCACTGCACGTGCCGTTCTCCCATCGGCTCTCCCATCGGCTCTGCCAGCGGATCCTCTAACCCTTTCTCTGACCAATCCTCTGCCCGCCGCCTCCCCTCCGGTGGTGGTGAAAAAATGACGTAGCGTAAATGGGAACAATAACGGGGAAATGGGAACAATAACGGGGCGTGTTTATATCATGCTCAGAAGAAGAAAAAAGAAAGAAAGAAGGTGATTATTTATCGAAAACTGTAGGATTGCTCTACTCGGAAGTATTCGATAAACTTCGTGAAAAATGTTCGCACTATCGGTCGTTGAAAATCAGCGCTGTATAAATAAGAACAGTCTGTTTACTATTTTCCACAACACGAATGCATAACGCTTTGTAATCACATCCTGTCTAATCTTCATATCTAAATGTCTAAATCACCATGTCTAAACCATGTCTCTCCCTTCTGCATGCTCACCTTCTTACCCCCCCCCCCCACTCCCGCTCCCACTCCCTTCGGGTCGCCCCCAACACAACGCGAGCTCCCCCTCCCCCGCTCCGCTCTCCCGACACCATACGGTCGATGCGCCGGTAAAAAAATCGTCCTGTCGACAAACGTGGCGCGGTTGCGGCCATATGCAAATCGCGCCGTTCACGCCGCAATCAATGCGTTTAATAATAATTATTGATGGGCTATTGTCGCAGGAGGGGGAAGGGGAGGGGGAAGGGGAGGGGGGGGGGGGGGTGAAACTCAGACGGGTCGTTATAGAGGGTGATGACGGGGACGCAGAATACAATCGGCCGATTTGTGTTGGCTGCTCCGCGGGGGGGGGGGGGGGGGGGAGCGGGAGAGGCATATGCGAAGGACGAAGGAACATGCGACCGACGTTCGGTGCCGTACACTGGCGAATCGTGCTGATTTTTTAGTTTGTGCAAAAAAAAAATTGCCGACGCAGCGATTTATTCATCGGTGAAAGTGACTATTTTTGCGAAGCGAAGATACTGCCACAAAATTACGTAAATTCAGGAGTTAAATAAAGTTTAATTAAAAGAAGTCGGAATTGGCACGTTATTCTACGGATTAATATTCCATGTTATTCAACAGTAACTTCTAACATTAAACATGTGGTTGTATATATTTGATGGAAGTAAATTTATATAGGTTTCGGTAAACTCTTTATCAATATCAAGAACATAAAAAAGAATAATGGAAAAGGGGAAAAAACTAATATTTGTATATATGTTCCTTACTCAAACACCGAACCGATTACGAAGTTATATTTTGTTCACTCGGGATGAGCGCAGACTCATTGACTTGTGGCTATGCATTGCGTATGTATTGTATGTATTCGTATTTGTATGTATTGGGTGCTTATAACGGGATGTCTTGACGACTCCCTGTGTTTTGTCTTGTCTTGACTCCCTGTGTGATTCCCTGTGTCTTGCCTGTTGTCGCTATGGCTGATACGAGCGTGACCGCACTGTATGTCTGATACGAACGTGACCCCACTGGATGGCTCTTACGAACGTGACCCCACTGGATGGCTCTTACGAACGTGCCCGTACTGGATGGCTGATACGAACGTGCCCGTACTGGATGGCTGATACGAACGTGACCGCACTAGATGGCTCTTACGAACGTGACCGTACTGGATGGCTGATACGAACGTGCCCGCACTGGATGTCTGATACGAACGTGACCGCACAGGCTAACAGAGCTCTCCACAGACCACCCCATCCATCGTCACAGAACAGGCGTCTGTTATGAGCAGTGAGGGAGGGAGACTGATGGGGGGCAGGGATGCCGAGGACTGGGCGACCCTGGGCCCGCTGGTAGGTACTGTCTCCAAACCAAACAGGGTTGCCACCGGACAGCAGGTGAACTGCCATATCCATCAGGTGATTCTCCGCGACGGCGCGGCGGAGGCGGAGCCCACTGGCGGATCCAGGGGGGGGGGGGGAAGCAGCCATGGCCCCCCACACCGCCTGAAATCGGCGCAAAATTGATACATTTCCTGATATATAAAAAAATCTAAGCAACATTTATTAAGGCAAGTTTGCTTTAAATCAGCTATCAATGCATAGGCAAGCGAAATCCGATGAGTTTTCAAAATTGTGTGATTTTTTTAAATCCCCCCCTAAACCATGCGTGCCCCCCCCCCCAACCACCGTTCTGGATCCGCCAATGGCGGAGGTGCGGGGAATATTTGGAATAGGAGTCTCCAGCGCGGTTTGTATGCAACTGCAGTTTGCTGAAAGTTAGTATACAGTGGCAAGAAACAAAGCGACTCAAATCATGCGGAATATGTTAACTTATGGAGTGATACCGTCCCTCTTAATAATCCTAACTGGTTTCCGCCACGATAGCCCTAACACGCCAGTGCGGTGATATCTGAGGCAAATTTGTTGACCTATTCATGCCCATACCTATATATTTGTGGTGCAATTCGACGTCCGCTTCCTCAGTGAAAGTGTTTTCCATGTTACGGCAACGGCGAGTGTGAAAGGCCATCTTTACGAAACTAGGCGCATCACACGCGGGGTTTGTGAAAATAAGGGTGCCTGGTTTATTTGATTGTTTTACTTCCCTGGTGCTTTTGGAGGGCCGCGGATCTGTAAGAACACTCCGTGAACAAAACTGTAAGAGCGTAATATCCAGTGAGCAATAGGTTTGGCACAAGCGGGTTACTTACAAAGTGCAAAAATCTGCAATACCCCCCCCCCCTCAAGTGTTGGGGGGAGGTATTTCCCAAGTGTTGCACAGCAGCAGCAGCAGAAACAACAGCAGCGGCATTGGCAGCATAACACGCACCTCTCCACCGCAGCTCAGAGACAAAACATCACAGCCGCCGCCGCCGTGTCGTCGCCTCCGACATTTCCGGCGTCCCGTCGGTGCCGACGCAGCTGTTAGCTCATCCACCACCGGCAGCAGCAGCGGGCGGCGGCGGCAGCGGCGGCGGCAGTGACGGGGGCGGCGGGCCGTGGCGGCCTCTGACCCGGGCCGTGCCGCCGGCCGGCTGACCCCACCTCACGCCGTCTAACGCCGTCTGACCCCGTCTGACCCTGTCTGACCCCGCTTCCGGGCGGCCTTGCCAGCCAGACTTCTAACCATACGTCAGGCAGCTGGACAGACGAGATTTGTGTCAGTCTGAAATAGACTCAGCACCTTGGCACTATAAGTTCCATTGGTCTTCCTGTGGGGATATTATCATTTAATAAGTAAATTTAAATGCAGGAAAATATTAGTAGAGATGAGAGAAAGATACCTTTTGCACCAGCTTTCTCGGGGCTTCTTGCCCCTGTACAAATATGTACTATGTTTACTCTTTCTGGTAAATTACTTGGGCGTTTGGTACAGTATAGGGTACGATGTAACAGTTATTTTATCGTCGAAGTCATTGCACGCCGTCACCGTAGTTGTAAAATCACCAGCTTTTGGTGAATTATTGAATTAAAATCACCAGGTAAAATCACCAGCCTTCAAACATCGCATGTAATGGTGTCGTTTGAAATAATACTTCGTGATACCATGATGTATAACTGGAAAGCCTACTAATTATTCCCAGGTGATTTTTAATCGTGTTATTCCGTACACAGGGTAAGCATATAATTATATCATTATATAATTATAGGGCGATCCAGGGAATGCAGGACCCATATACAGGATTACAGAATTACAAGATTACACGATACAGGCTCTGCAAAATCCGTGCATAGGATACTAAAGGGCTTGCAGTCTATTTTCAGTTTCCCATCCTTCAAAACATAATACTGTGCGGCGTTTGAGTGCCGTCCCGTGTCACCGCGTCACCGCGTCACCGCGTCACCGCGTCACCGCGTCACCGCGTCACCGCGTCACCGTGTCACTGTCCCGTGTCACTGTCCCGTGTCACCGCCCTGTGTCACCGCCCCGCGTCACAGCGTCACCGTCCCGTGTCAGTGTCCTGTGTCACCGTCCCGTGTCACCGTGTCACCGTCCTGCGTCACTGTCCCTTCGTCACCGTCCCTTCGTCACCGTCCCTTCGTCACCGTCCTGCGTCACCGTCCCGTGTCACCGTCCCGCGTCCCGCGTCACCGTGTCACCGTCCTGCGTCACCGTCGAAATCACATCTCCATTATCTTTGAGCCTTCCGTTACGCCAACTCGAGCTGCACTCCAAATGCGTTTAATTTTCCCGACCGTTGGAGCCGGCAGAAAGCCAAACTAGCCTTCACAGCGATTATTTCCGCATCAAACGCACGTGCCAAGCGGAAAATAACCGACTGGTTGACTGCGCCGACTGCGCGAGCGATCTGTGCAGAAAGGAGCCACTGTTGCTGAAATAGATGCCATTCCATTCATTGGCGGAATTCGCAAGAATTTTATTGTTGTGCAATGTGCATGCTGTTTGCTAGTATCGGAGGGGATTGGACGAGATATAGGTGCAGCATGCCACTGCCCGTGTTATGGCACCAGACATTTCTAACGCGTCGATCAAAAACCCACCTCTTAAATGGAACAAAACACGTCGCAGCTTTATCTTTAACAATAACATGTTAGACGTTTCTTATAAATTGCGCCTGCACTCCGAAGTAGCACAAACACAGATGGCGCAGCATAATACTGTTATACGGAATGAAGTGGCAGTTATGCGGCATGCCATCCTGCTACATAATGAACTCCGGTGCCCGGTACCGTGGCTTGGAACATGACGACCGAACCAAAAGGATTTTGGGTTATGCTTTTTACGATGCGGAATATTACATATTCTACTTGTTGGCCGATGAGCTTTGCTGATTGTGAATTCCATTGTCAGCAACACCAGCAAAATGTCCGCAGCTGTCCGATCAAAAACAAAAAATATCTATATAAATATTCAGTTAACAAAAGACAGAAACGTTTGATATTGCGACAGAAACTGATGGCTGATAAAGGCCATATAAAACATCAGCAGCCATATAAAACATCAGCAGCCATATAAAACATCAGCACGGGCTGACAGTCATTCGCGAGCATACACATAATTCCATTTAATTATATCTATCCATTGTTACGGACGAGACAAAAAATATTTAATTCACCCCGCTCCGTTTTTGAAACGATCTCTGGCAATTACTAAATTGGCGTCATTAGTTAATCGTCGCTGAGCCTCAACCACTATATACCCGCTGATAAAACTCTGCACCCACTCGTAGTATGGAGATGTAATGGCGAAATTATGTTCGCACCGGCCGAACACAAACTCTGAACCCGACTCCAGCCGTTGCCTTTTAGAGATGCAAACCATCAGGATGCATCGGAGACAGAGCCAGATCGGATTTCCGAGTGGTTTTTACGTACAACGGCATACTAAACACGGTTCGAGTCATCCTTTTTAGCGCGATGATGTTTGTAATAATTTGATTGATGCTGACACGCTAGTCTAACCTAACCTAACTTCTATCAGATGGTACGCAGCGTATTTCGTTTCCGGTCATTCTAGCTATTTTAAGGATCATTACAACTGCTCTCACAAAAGAGCTGCGTTTCTTTTCCTGCCACGATTTCACTTCCAGGTAAATTTATATTTTCTTAAGGTGTATACTCCATTGTTCGCCGGTACCATTACAAGTGTCGCAAGTTAACGTCGCTGATGAAAGTTAAAGAAATCGATGAAGACATGTTTCAATATTACAGTAATGTTTAATTAATACCATGATTGCCTCATAACCACGGCCCTTGACAGCTTTTGATAATCGGTGTTACCTTAATCTATTTGTTGTTTTATGGAAACAAAAGAAGTTTCATTTGGTAACCCTGCTGTAAGTTTTAGTCATTTTTCATCTCCACTAACCCATCCACACCATCCGGGGATGACATTTCACCAGATTATCCCCAGATTATCGCCATTATCGTCAATGAATCGCGGCGATTGTATTAGGGGCGCGTTCGGCCTGCGGCGATCCATCAGAGGTGCGCCATTAGTGCCGCCACCTGTTAACACGCGCCGTTGTCATGGTAATCAGGCCGCGTCGAATAAAAAAAACGCACCCGGCGACGACGCCTCGCGCCCGCCGCCGCGCCAGCCGCCCGCCGCCGCCGCCGCCGCCGCCGCCGCCGCCGCCGCCGCTGCCGCCGCTGCTGCCTCTATCGCGGCCGCCACCGCCGCCGGTCGCCGCACAAAAGGAAGATCGCAGATGTTTTGATCCATAATCGATGATGGCACGGCTCAGTGTGGCCCGGGGGCGTTCTGGGGGGTTATTTGTCACACAACTCGACTCCCGGCTGGCTTTGTGTCACATCAGGGACGCGCTGGCATCTGCCTGCGTCTGCCGTGATGGGTGTATGATCAGTAGCATGGCCAACACAGGCGCCGCTCGCGCTGGGCGGGCTCGGCGGGCCAGGGCGGGCGGGCGGGGCCAGGGCGTGCAGGGGACTAGGGGGTAGGGGAGGAGGGGGGTCCAGGGGGTGGTATTCATTCGTGAGACCCCACAGTGTGCGGGGAGGTGTCTGTTCTGGGTGGGCGGTGTTTTATGCTGAGTTGTCTGCCGTGATGGGTCTGGTTTTGACTCTACCAGCTGGCTACTGCTGATTTGATATGCAGAACTTATGAATTGGTTATGGATTGGATATGTCAGCGTTCAGCTCTGGAACTGGATGTTGCTTTATTGTTAATTTATTTGGCGCCCTAAAGCAATAATCGTCATCAATTTATTTGGCTAATGATACACATATTAAATACACCTAAGCGTAAAACAGTGCCTAAGGCGGATTTATGGAACTACGCTAACCTCTGGATCTTCACTCTATCTGTTTATTGTTAACTTATCAATTGTTCAGTTAACTTATCAGGCTGTGATTTGCGGCTTGCTCTAAAGGACAGACGAACTTACCGCCAGGCGACCGAGTCGCAAAAGAGAAACAGTGAAAACAAGGCAACGCAAATATACACAACATGCAGCATGATTAGTGAACGTGTAACTACGTTGTTTATTATTCGCAATGAGAGTTAGCCGCTTGCCCAGCTGGGTTCGGCCCGAGATTCAAAGTATTGTGAAAGACTGGGACTAGGAGATGCTCTGGCCTCTTGACTCTGGCTAATGTTTGGCTTCAAAATTAGGAATTATTGGAAGTTATTGCCACTTAGCTGTTCATTTTCGCTTATGGTCTATATGCTATATCAAAATATCATATTTGACATGTTTAACTTCCGTATAGCAGCGTATCTGATGATGATAGACTAATAGCACAAACACCATCATCATACGTGCACTTACACCACACACACACGCATTCGAATACCATTCTGCTCTACACTCGACTACCACTGCAGACATCCACCACCACCACTCCCGCCCCAGCCCCCCCCCCCCCTCCCCCCGGCTGTGATCAGACTCTTCCTCCGATCTCATTTGTCAGCATCACTCAGTCAACTATAAGCCAATTAGTGCACGATCAGCGCCGCGCAGAGCAGATCAATTCTCCCGGGGCGCAGGTGCCGCCGGCGACAACGCGCGCCCGCACGCGCCAACTGCACGCGCGGCGCTCGTGCGGCGCTCGTGCGATGCTCGCGCGCTGCCCGCGAGCATGGCACGTGCAGAGTTGGAGTAATCGGCTGTAGCCTGAGGCAGTAATTTCGTCGAAACTGAGGACGGAGGGGGACGGGTGGGGGTGTGGCTTGGCGGGGCCCCGAGGGAGTGGGAGATGAGGGATGAGGAGTGTGTCGCGAGATTGCCGCGTGGTGGCGGCAGATGATTGGAAACTGAGTGGGGGTTAGTTTGTGAGGGAATGCTGTTTTTATGTGAAAAGAAGTGATGTGCCTTATGCTGTCTGAATTTTTCCGACAGTTTTTTTAAATATATTATAATCCATTATTAACATTTATAAACTCATGGTCTAGAACCTTATTAAAATTTACTAACCTATCTTAATATAGTCTTATTATAAATTATTATAATTAGAATCTCATTGCTCAATTAGTATTGAGCAATTAGTATCCCAATGATTTGCACTATTAGGTAAACACTAGGTATTCAGCAATTACCATTTAGGTTAAATGTTGAGTTGTGATCGTCAAAACAACACAGTATAGCAAAATAACATTTTATTATAGCTCAAGCAACTGGATTACAGTTTGTAAGGTAGGTAAATTAACAACTCTAGTCACCACAACTCCAATGTTCACATATTTCTAGTTTCCATCGCGCGTTGTGCACATAATCTGTTGACGTTTCTGTTGACGTTAATCTGTTAAAGGCTGGTTTCCACTGTCACTATTCGTCAGCCGGTTAGGCAGACTCGTTAGATTGATGATTCTGCCGCCACCACCGGATTTCAGGGCTCGTTACCTAACGAAGATGGAAGATGGCGCGGATTTATAACGCTTTGGAAGGTGTCCAGCATCAATAGCGGAAATGCTCGCTGGATATAATGAACAGTCCTCCTCTGCAGCTGCTTCTTTAATATGAAATTATGTAGGCATTTCAAAAGAATCGAACTAAAACAATTGCCTAAAATTGGACTGGTATGTTCAAACAAGTTTTGAAGTTTTCAATCTCTTTGGGAAGGCGCCAACACTTAGTACGTACCAGGGCAATAGAACACTGGGTACTCCTAAGTTTTTTTTTATAGTATATACTAAAAATATACTATAAAAACTAGAAACCATACCAGAAAATGAAGGTCACTACCAGATTTTGAATAATATACCAAATATGGATGCACGACATTCGCGGCAAGTATGGCGTTCGTGTTTCAATCAAGAATAATACAGATTTGTACAGCCTTTGCATTCACTCTCGTGCAGTGGCATTCTTCGTCACCGGCGGCAGGGTATTTATTGGTCCGCGTCTCGCTTTATGTTCCAGTTTCTGGTTAGTTAGTGGAATGTATTTATAATTGAATTATTCATTTTTTTTGTCAGTTCTGTGAGCAGTCATTGGCATGTTAACTAACAGCCTTGGATTTGTGTCTTGCTCTCTTCATATTTCATATTTCATATCAGGCCGCTCAATATTGTTTTCCCGCAAGTTTGGTAAGACTTCGCTCGGCCTTCGGCCTCGCTCGTAATATACCTCATTGACACCTAACTGGCTGAATTTGGAGACACTGTGTTGAGATAATTTTGTATCTACTCATTGGTTATTTGCAGAACTTTGTACATACAAGTGATTGGTTCATGTCATATTCTTCTGCATCCGGCTGTTGCGCTGGCCGCTGAAGCGGCGGAGCCTGGACAGCTCGGCGGCGACTGCTGTGTTTTGAATAGTGCAAGTCTAATCGGGTCTGCTGCCGTTGTACTGTGACTAGCACATGTGAGACCTTCTGCATTTATATTGTTGCTAAGCGTGGCGTTGGTCCAGTCCCTGGGGTGCTTGACAAGAGATTCACTTGGTATGTATCTTAGGATGAGCAGTAGTAGCAGTCGGCTCAGCAGTAGCAGAAGAGGGCTCCTGTAGTCGGCTATCTGGAGCTTCCCCGGCACAAGCGTTGATGTCATGCAGTTTGTTTTCACATTCTGTTGTGTATTTTCCTTGGTGTGAAACATGTGTTATATAAAATATCTGTGATTGATCTCATTATAAAGGCATTACACGTGATTTTAAACATTGGCAGATCCAGAACGGTGGTTTCGGGCCTGGGGGATATACAATATATGTGATTGATTTCACTATAAAGGCATTGCACGTGATTTTAAACATTGGCGGATCCAGAACGGTGGTTAATTTTGCTCCGATTTCAGTTTTGTGTGTGTGTGTGTGTGTGTGTGTGTGGGGGGGGGGGGGGGGGGGGGGGAGGGAGGGGGGGGGGGGGGGGCATGACCGCCATGCCCCCTTCCCCTGGATCCGCTAGTGATTTTAAATATCACATTTGTATGTGCTCTGCTGTAGTATTTATCCTGATCTAGTCATAAGCATGCTTGAATTTCATCCATATATGTATATATTGACAATATATATGTATATATATATATATATACATATATATATATATATATATATATATATATATATATATATATATATATATATATATATATATATATATATATATATATATATATATATATATATATATATATATATATATATATATATATATATATATATATATATATATATATATATATATATATATATATATATATATAATATATATAT